>UELW01000255.1:0-28660 GCA_900490495.1 Danionella dracula | reverse complement strand
TGAGACTGTTTTTATCTGTTAATAAATCTTTTTTGACGCAAAGTTAGAACAGATGTTGCTTTTTTAAAATATGTGAATATTGAAGTGTTTTTAATTATATCCATACTTTTTAATTATATTGGGAACGTTCCATATCAAATGTAAAGGGATACAGCTAGTGTTCTACTTATTTGATTAAATGAAGCCAATTTTCACTTTGTCTGAGGATGATAGGGCCCAGGGAGGTGGTGTAGATGGAGAAGACAAGGGGACCAAGGACTTAGCGCTGGGGAACCCCAGTGAGCAGTTGATGAGTGTTGAAGATCTCACCCCTCCATCCGACACTAAAAGATCTACCAGTGAGATAGGACTAAAGACAGTCCAATGCAAAGCCAGTGACTCTCATTGCCGAGAGTGTGGAGAGAAGGATCTGGTGGTTGACTATCAAATGCAACAGAGTAGCTGGAACTGAAGTTTTTTTTTTTTTTTACTTTTTGTGAAAATTTTAATAATGTTTTATTTTATTTATATAGCACCTTTTCAGAGCTCAAGGACACTTTATAAAGTTAGTAAAGTACAGTACTGGGACCTTAAAATGAATAGTACTTACATTTCAAAGACATACTCCAATTCAGCCTTCAAGTCATTTTTAGCATCAGAAAAAGAAAATAGGATTACACAATGCATGAACTAATCTTAACATGACACTAAAACATGAGAGAAACGTCTGAAAAGTTCAGTTTACACGATACAGCAGCTTTAATTTACATAAAAAGATTTGAGGTTCCACAGTTCACTGAACATTCTCGTCACATTAATTTGATTTTAATGCTAAGCTTCAAGTGGAATCTTCTCTCTCCAGGCTGCCAGCAGATGCTGCACTGCTCTGATGTTATTGCTGCTCTGAAAGCTCTTTTACTGGAGACGGATTGTGCAAGAGCTCTGGAATCCTCTAGTAAAATTCTTTTAGTGCTGTTTTCATGGCTGTTGAACGTTTGTCAAGGAATCTGCAGAGGCCATCAAACATCACACAGGCTTAGCTGTCCTGATAGCATCGGATCAGAGCGTCCCACAACCCCCGACACAGTCATCTCACATAGTTTCCATAGCATTTGATTTTGTTTTTTGAAAGAGAAAGTAAGCACTTGGACAAGTATGGAGTGACTCATACTCTAAATGTGTGCTCAGCATGTAACCCATCCCAGTGCACTAACAACAGTGAACAAACACACACCCGGGTGTGAGCAGTGGGAGCCATGGCTGCGGCGCCCGAGGGGCAGTCAGGGAAACTGGTGCTTAATCAAGGGCTCCACAGCTGCGGTTGTTGAAGATGGAGAGCAAGTGTTTCATCACTCACACCAACTTCAACTCGGTGGATCTTGTGATCGAACCTGCGACCTTCAGATCACAAGTCAATCTCCTTAGAGATTGAGAAAATGTGTATCAATGATCAGAAACATTCATGGGTCGGGTTGAGAGTTTGAGAAACTTTAGTTAAACCGTTGTTTATCGCTTTCATCGTTTGAGAAAATTCTTATATTCTAAATGCTCCTAAATGCAAAAAAAAAAAAAAACGTAAAAATAGTGGTTAGATTTGCCTGAGATTAAGAAAACGCTCCTGGTTAGGGTTGCCAGAATGTAAGAAAAAGTGCATAAATTCTCCAGCACATAAAGTCATGGTTAGGGTTGCCAGAGTTTGAGAAACATTTTCAGCAGTAAACATGACTTATGTTTCAACTTTTTAAGAGAAGACTCTTATACAATCAAAATAATGAAATTAATTATTAGGATTGCCAAATATTCTAGAAAACACTCATGAGCACTCATAAATGCTCAAAATACTAAATCATTCTTAGGGTTGCCAGATATTGTCATAAGACTCATAAATGTAAAAAATAAATTAAACTGATGTGTAGGGTTGCCAGATATTAACATGTTACTCATAAATGTTAATAGAAAAATTAAACTGATGTTTAGGTTTGCCAGTTATTGACATGTTACTCGTAAATGTTAAAAAATAAAATAAAACTGATGGTTAGTGTTGCTAGATGTTGTTGCAAGACTCATAAATGTAAAAATAAAAAAATTAAACTGATGACTAGGTTTGCCAGAGTTTGAAAAAATGCTCAAAAGCTAAAAACCTGCAGGAATCCTTTCTATAAATAGTTTGAAGCCAGGCTCTTTTCTCTGGCTTTATATTTCAGTCGATTGTTATTCCTGCACAACCACATTATCCCTCATTATGTCCCATTGTTTACAAGGTTTCGTTAGGAGATGCTCCCGCTGAGCGGATCGAGAATCTCTTGAAATCTCATCGAGTTTTATATTCACTGTGATGTTGGAGTTCCAGGGAAGGAAAAGCCATCGAGCTGAAGGTGTCTGAGATCACATCTAAGTGATCTGAATAGCAGCTGATGCTCGGTTTCATCCGCCGTGTGTGTTACTGTCTACCATAGACACCGTCTGGAGGAGTGTTTGTGTTTCACTCGCCTCTAGTGACACCCTCAGCTTCGATAAAATACTGTAGTTACGGTCTTTCAGAAGAAAAACTTTTCATTTTCATTTCAATTATATTATAGTTTGTGTAAATGAAAATGTATGCTACTTGTGAATGGGAATAAATAATGCCTCCTTCTGCTTTCCTTTTGGATAAATGGTAAAATATTACCAAAACTATAATTCATGGGACTAACCGCTAGATGCCGGGACCATAAGTGAGCAGATTCCCACAGACACCAATGTTAAAGTTGTTATTTTTACAGTAGGGCTGGACGACAAAAAGAAAACAATAATTATAATGAAATGAATTATCTCAAGCTGTCTGAATAGTGCATTGATTTCTGCACTTCGTATACACACACTTTTCCTTCTTCGAGACTTAAAACGCAATGCTTTTATCCAAATTTTTCACAAATAAAGCTGTATTCTGTCTGACACCTTAACATCACCTCTTTATAGTGAAGATGTGTTCAGCGTGGAATAAATCCTGAATTCTGAAGTCTCCTTAAGTTTAAAACCAGAAAAGTGATGGTTAGGGTTGCCAGATATTGAGATTAGACTCAAATGTGAAAAAAATAAATGTTAATAGGATTTTAAAGATTGCCGGAGATTAAGAAAAATGCATTAAAATGCTCAAAATCATGTGATTGTTGGGGTTATCAGTTGAGAATATGCATCTAAATGTCAGAAATAAAAATAAAAGGACAGCTAGGTTTAACAGAGTTATCAGTTTTCAAAGAAAATCTCCTCATAAATGCTAAAAAACATAAATCAAATGCCCAAAATAAAAAAAAACACTAAAGATAGAATCTTGTATGTATAGTGTGCTTTTTCTTATATATATATATATATATATATATATATATATATATATATATAGTTTTTAAAGTTTTTTTTATTTTTATTTTTTTGTTACACCGATCCGTAGTTTTATGTGATCTCTATTCAACATGCCACTGCATTTTTATGATACATTTTTATTGTTGGTAAAAAAAAAATCTATTTCAAACATCATTGCAAGCAAGCTTTACTGATTTGATTACATTAAAAAATAAAGCATGTAAAATAATTAACGAAACTAGATTATTCTACAGTGGCTCACAGTGCAGAAGGTATTTAGGTATCTATGTAGGAAAAAGGGTTGCCAGATATTGACATAAGACTCATAAATGTAAAAAAAAAAAATATATATATATGTACATGTGATGGTTGCCAGAAATTGACATAAGACTCATAAATGTAAAAAAAATAAATAAAAATAATATATATATATATATATATATATATATATATATATATATATATATATGTGTGTACATGTGATGGTGAGGGTTGCCAGATATTGACACAAGACTCATAAATGTTTAAAATGTAAATGCAATTGTTAGGTTGCCAGATATTGACATGAGTCATAAATGTAAAAAAAATGTAATGATTGTTAGAGTGGCTAGAGTTTGAGAAAACCTTTGTAAATGCTCTAAAACAAAAAAGTGATGGTCAGGGTTTCAAACAATGTATTTGAAGCATGCTGTTTATTAAGAAAAAAAAAATGTGTTCTATAAATGAGCTGATATTTTTTTTTACAATAACTGCTTATATTTAACGATCCTTTTGAAATTAAGTGCTCATTCTGTTTATTTATTTATTTTGGTTAAAAGCGCCTGCTAAAGACATCATCATGAAGCACAGACCACTCCTCTCTTAAAGTCTCCAGGTCACCTCGAGTCTGCTTCCTGGCCATTCCTCATGCTGGTCCCCATGAGAGCTGTGTGTTGGACCTCCTTCAGCTTCCGCCCGAGCTCGTTTTTTTCTTTGTGCTTTAAACCATTATGAGCGCCACAAAAGCACTCGATGCCCCCGGCCCCTTCCTAATATGGAAGAAGCTTCGGTGCTCTTTCTCTGGGAAGTGTGGCCTATTTGTCCTCAGGAATGCGGAGGAGGTTGAAGAATGGGAACAGATGATGAATGAAGGGTCCAGACAGTGTGACGAGGATTTATGAGAATGTGAAATATGTCTGCGAGCCTCGAAAAGCCAAACGAGGCCACGAGCGCAGAGGGCCTTTCTCTTGAGGAGCGCTGTTGTGTTTGGTTCAGATGGCTCAATTCTTTGGTGGTTTTACAGAAGGTGATCAGTCTGATTGTCTCAGGTTGCCAAGAGAGCTTACCATGTTCCATGTGCGGCAATGACATAGTTGACCGCCAGATGTGCGCAAAGATCCAGATTTTCTCAGCATGAACTTTAAATCATTTGAACATATTAATAGCGTACCAAATACGAAAACATTATGCAACAGATCAAATGCCAATGTTTAAGCAATGCTTTGTGTTTAACAAACGGAAATTAGCAGGTTAAAACCCTCTAAATGTGACTCACATGACTCAGATGATGCTTGATCTCCGGGTTTGATGAGCACATGATGGAATGCTAAAAAGAAAGTGATCCTTTTCTGTGCTCACCGCTGATATATGTTAGTCTTATAAATAGGCGATTAGAGCCATTAATTGTTGATTATCTGCTATATTTTACACCGTCTTGAACCTGAGTCTCCCACAGGAGAGTGAATCGCATTACCCTCAACACCACACTCCTAGATGACTCAAAGAAAGATTTTTACTGCTTCATACACAATAATATCAACGATTAAATATTAAAGATATTTAGGTAATTAAAAATCATGGATGTAAAAAAATATTGATGAATAGGCATATTGTCACGGATCACAGAAGGCAGAGGCAAAGGGTGTGATTCACACGGTGTTTATTAAACACATTAGTCTTTGTACCGAAGTACGAGCGACAGTTCAAAGTAGAGAGTCTAAGTGGTAGTAGCGTTACTTCCCTCGAGCAGAGCAAGCCGGTGACAGGGGTTAGTCTCTGGGTGCAACGAGTAGCAGAAGCTCCTGGCAGAAGATCGGGATGAGAAGACGGAGTGAGATACGATCCAGTGAAGATGATACCTGACGGTGAGTGAACGGCGTGGGTGAGTCTTTATAGGGTGGTGTTGATGACTGGAACAGATGACGGTGATGAGTGCCCAGGTGTGTCTGGTTAGTACTCGGGTGATTGAGTGCGTTGTGTATTGGCTGGAGACTGTGACTGGTGATCGGGGCTGATGGAACGTGCAGGAGGTGTGACAGTACCCCCCCCTCCACGGGTGACTCCTGGCACCCTGGACCGGCGGCGTGGGCGGCCGCGACCTCGAGGAGCCGGACGGTTGGGATGTTGCTGGTGGAATGTTTCGAGGAGAGAGGGATCTAATATGTCCTCCCAGGGTGTCCATGACCGCTCCTCGGGACCGAATCCTTCCCAGTCGACTAAGTATTGGAGTCGGCCGCCCCGCCGCCGGGAGTCGAGGATTTCCTTGACCTGGTAGATGTTTTCACCCACGACTTCGGGTTGTGCTGGAGGGGGAGGCAGCTCTGGGTCTGTGGAAGGAGGAGAGACAGGATCAGTGAAGGGTTTAAGGAGTGAAACATGGAAGGCAGAAGAGATACGGGAATGAGGTGGCAGATTGAGGCGGTAGGTGACAGGGTTTATCTGGGAGTGGATAGTGTATGGCCCTATGTAGCGGGGACTCAGCTTCCTACAGGGCAGTCGGAGACGGATGTTCTGGGTTGAAAGCCACACTTTGTCCCCGGGTTGGTATACCGGGTTGGGTAACCTGCGGCGGTTAGCTGCTTCGGTGTGTCTCCGCACTGCCCGTTGGAGGTGGACGTGAGCTGAGCCCCATACCCTCCTGGAACCAATGGTTTACCGCGGGCACCTCCGAGACTTCGCCGGTCCACGGAAACAGCGACGGTTGGTACCCTAAAACACACTGAAAGGGGGTTAGTCCCGTGGAGGCCTGGCGAAGGGAATTCTGGGCATACTCTGCCCACGGTAAGTACTGGCTCCAGGTGTTCTGGTGATGGGCACAGTATGTCCGGAGGTAGCGAGAGATTTCTTGAATTTTCCGTTCGGTCTGGCCGTTCGTCTGTGGATGGTAGCCGGACGAAAGACTGACGGATGTGCCCAGTAACTGGAAGAAGGCCCGCCAGACCCTGGAAATAAACTGAGGTCCTCGGTCGGAAACGATATTCTCGGGAAGACCATAGTTGCGAAAGACGTGATTGAATAGTGCTTAAGCGGTTTCCAAAGTAGTGGGTAAGGCTTTGAGCGGGATGAGCTTGCACTGCTTGGAGAACCTGTCAACGACCACCAATATGGTGGTGTGACCCCGCGATGGAGGCAGGTCTGTAGCGAAGTCGACACCAATGTGGGTCCAGGGTCGGCGGGGAATAGGTAGTGGCTGGAGTTTGCCTTCAGGCAGACGGTGAGGAGTGGTGGTTACGGCACAGACCGAACATCCCCGGACATACTGGGCAACGTCCTTGGCCATACCCGGCCACCAGTATTTCCCACGTAGGAGCGAGAGGGTTCGCCTGCTGCCCGGATGTCCTGAACCGAGGGAGGTGTGCGTACTTTCGAGGAGGGTGAGACGGTGACTGGACGGAACGCAAGTTGAGCCGGGTGGTAGATCCGGAGGGGCTGGCTCCTCGAGAGTGGCGGTTCGGATCTCCTCGTCAATCTTCCACAGGATGGGAGCGACGGAGATGGAGGGTGGGAGTATGGGTTCGGGAGCATCTAGAACGGGATCTGGCGAGTACAGGCGGGAAAGGGCGTCCGCTTTGCAGTTTTTGCTCCCCGGCTGGTATGTGATGGAGAAATTAAATCTTGCGAAAAATAGTGACCACCGAGCTTGGCGGGCGTTCAGGCGTTGGGCATTCCGGAGATACTGTAGATTTTTATGATCTGTGATAACGGTAAACGGGAATCTGGCTCCTTCCAGCCAGTGTCGCCATTCCTCGAGGGCCAGCTTGATGGCTAGTAACTCACGGTCCCCTATGCCGTAGTTCTGCTCAGCAGAAGTGAGTTTCCGGGAATAGTACGCACACGGATGGAGAGCTTTGGGTTTGTTAGCCCACTGGGAGAGTACGGCCCCCACTCCTACGTCTGCCGCATCGACTTCAACTACGAAGGGTAGTGTAGGATCAGGATGCCTGAGGATGGGTGCTGCGGTGAATTTGCTCTTGAGTCGGAAGGCGCGATCCGCCTCGGAGCTCCAGGCGATGGTTTTCCGACCCCCCTTGAGGAGTGATGACAGGGGTGAGGATATGGTACTGTAGTTCTTTATGAAGCGTCGATAGAAGTTGGCAAATCCGAGGAAGCGCTGGAGCTCCTTGATGGTTTGGGGTACCTTCCAGTTGTTTACGGCGTCCACCTTGGCGTTCTCCATCTGGACCCCCGCAGCGGAGATCACGTAACCGAGAAAGGAGATGGTGGATTGGTGGAACTCGCATTTTCCGGCTTTCAGGTAGAGTCGATGCTCACGGAGACGTTGCAAGACTTGGCTGACTTGGTCACGGTGGTCTTCCAGATTACGGGAATAGATGAGGATGTCGTCGATGTATACAATGACGCATTTGTGGAGGAGGTCTCTGAAGATTTCGTTCATATAGTTTTGGAAAATTGATGGGCTGTTTGCTAAGCCATAGGGCATTACCAAGTATTCATAGTGCCCTGTGGGGGTTATGAAGGCGGTCTTCCACTCATCTCCTTCTCGAATACGGATCAGGTTGTACGCGCTGCGGAGATCCAGCTTGCTAAACACTCGCGCCTCCCGAAGTTCCTCAAGAGCTGCGGGTACAAGTGGTAGCGGGTAAGCGAATTTTACCGTAGCCTCATTCAATCCTCGATAATCGATACAGGGTCTGAGTCCTCCGTCCTTCTTGTTTACAAAAAAGAAGCTCGATGCGGCAGGGGACTTGGATGGTCGGATGAACCCTTGGCTGAGGGCTTCGTTAATGTAGCTCTCCATCGCCTCGTGTTCAGGACGGGAGAGAGGGTAGATACGACCGTGCGGTAGCTTGGCATTGGGCAGCAGGTCGATGCTACAGTCGTAGACCGGTGAGGAGGAAGTTGTGCGGCACGTTCCTTACTGAAGACATCTAGGAAGGCGTGGTAGGTGGAAGGAACGTGCCAAGTGAGGTCCGTTGAAGAGTGATCCAAGGTGGTTGAGTGGAGGGGAAGAGATGACTGGTGGTTCGAGGAGTGATGAGTGTGATCCTCACAGGTCTTGCTCCAGCCGAGAATCTGTCCAGTGCCCCAATCGATGGTGGGTTGGTGTTGGACCAACCAAGGTCGACCCAACACAATATCGACATTGGCCCTGGGCAGCACTAAGAGGTGGAGCTTCTCCCGGTGGTGTGGGGTGATTGTTAGGATGACCTGACGGGTTCGACGGGTGATCTGGCCCTCGCCCAATGGTGAGTTTTGAATGGTGTAAATACGATACCGAGTTTCGTTGAGTACTGTCGGGAGGCGATGTTTGCTGATGAAGTTGGTGGAGATGAAGTTCCCAGCGGCTCCGGAGTCCACCAGGACATTAACAGGAAAATCACAAGAGTTCATGGTTAATGTGGCTTGCAGATGAGGAATCTTACACATTGAGGGAGTGATGGAACAGGCACTCACCATTGGACGAGGAGGGCGAACTGGACAGCAGGAGAGTACATGAGAAGCTTCTCCGCAGTACAGGCAGAGTTGGAGACTGAGTCGTCGGTGGCGTTCCGCGGAGGTAAGGTGGTAGGCATCCGTGATCATGAGCTCCTCCGAGTCGGGTGGTGAAGAAGCAGGGTGAAGACGAGGGGTTCCGATGGTGGTGAGTGCTGGTGAAGAGTGAGGATGAAATGGTGCTCTATGGGGAATGGTAGGGATGGAACAAGCGTTGAGGTGCTGGGAGATGCTGATGGCTTTGCGGATGAACACCTCAAGGTCCACGTTATCCTCGTAAATATCAAGATGACGACGAACGTTGGGGTTCAATCCGCGCCGGTATGCAGCTAACAACGCTACGTGGTTCCACCCACTACTGGCTGCGAGAGTGCGGAACTGAAGAGTGTACTCGTGGATGGTTAGCTTTCCTTGGGTGAGTGAGATGAGTTCGTCGTGGACCGATAGTGATGTGAGTGCTGTGCCGAATACCTCTTTAAGGTGCTCGGTGAAGGAGTGACAGGAGTGAAGGACTGGGTTGTTGGCGTTCCAGAGTGCGTTTGCCCACTGAAGTGCTCGACCGGTGAGGAGAGAGATTACAAAGGCCACCTTGGAGAGCTCGTTGGGGAAGGAGGCGGAGTTAGTCTGGATATACAACGAACATTGCAGAGTGAACCCAGCACAGGCTTGAGGATCGCCAGCATAACTGGCGGGACGGGAAAGAGCTGAGCTCGACATCGCGAGCGGATTCGCGGGTTGCTGGCTCAGCACCGCCGCCATACCCGGGTATGAGTCAGCGGGGCTCCCGGAAGTGTTAGCGAGACCGTCCATATTCCGGGAATTTTTGTTCGGTCAGGTATCCTGTCACGGATCACTGAAGGCAGAGGCAAAGGGTGTGATTCACACGGTGTTTATTAAACACATTAGCCTTCGTACCGAAGTACGAGCGACAGTTCAAAGTAGAGAGTCTAAGTGGTAGTAGCGTTACTTCCCTCGAGCAGAGCAAGCCGGTGACAGGGGTTAGTCTCTGGGTGCAACGAGTAGCAGAAGCTCCTGGCAGAAGATCGGGATGAGAAGACGGAGTGAGATACGATCCAGTGAAGATGATACCTGACGGTGAGTGAACGGCGTGGGTGAGTCTTTATAGAGTGGTGTTGATGACTGGAACAGATGACGGTGATGAGTGCCCAGGTGTGTCTGGTTAGTACTCGGGTGATTGAGTGCGTTGTGTATTGGCTGGAGACTGTGACTGGTGATCGGGGCTGATGGAACGTGCAGGAGGTGTGACACATATAAGTTGAGGCATTTACATTAGTAATTTTAAGTTTTGATAAACTTTTTAGAATTTAACTATTCTAAGAGACTCTTTGCTCATTCATGAGGTGAAGGTGCCACCCAGTGTCAATGAAGCGATAGGATTAACTTGGTCAAGGGACCGCGACGGTCATTTTCTTTGGTTACCATATATAGATTGGGGTCACAGTTTATCAGTTGTGTACAGTGGAATCTGTGATACTGTGCTGGAAAAGTTAACAATGTTTACAAGCGTATGCAAACCTCGGATCTTGAGTGTCATGATTGGCTGAGGGACAAACATGATTGGAGCAGGGTAAGCATCCGAATCTTTGACATGTAGATGACAGCGTTTGTGTGAGGAGGGGTACTGGATACGCTCTTGACTTACTGCTGGGAGAGTGCACCTTAAAAGTGCCCTAGCATGCAGTTTTCTAAGCATTTAGAATAAAGTAAATCCTTACAGACCATAAAGTGAGCGCCTCCTGCTTGCAGGGTGTCTGCAAGCTCTTTAAAAAATCTACTATTTAAAAGCCTTATTTTTAAGGCTTTAATAAAATTGTTAAGTTCACTGTTCTAGGTATTAAATAATTATTCACAGTGCTTAATTTTCTAATGTTCATGTAAAGCTCCTCTAGTGTGCATGTGTGTGGGTGTGCATGTATGTGAGAGTGTTTTTTGTTGTGGTTGCCAAAAAATCCTCAACGAGACAATCCTAAGCTCTGTCCTCAGCTAACAATTTTTAATAAAAAGTGTTTTGGGATCAAAGTCTGTTTGTGTCCTGTGTGTGAAGTCATTTCCATCACCATCATATATCTACAATTCACATGTTTGTCTTTAAATGAACCAAAAGTACTTGTTTTTATCAACTTATAAATTATTTATACACTCTTGCTCAACTGTTTGAAATAGCAAGTCATTATTTTGGATACATATTCTGAATGTCTTTGGCAGAATTCAAACTAGGTATTTCATTTATTTATTTATTTTTTTTAAACTAGGCATTAAAATGTAGATTAATCTAGAATTTAAAAAAAGAATATTTGCCCACCACTAATTTAAATACATGGAAATAAATATGATAGTTTTTTTTAATTCAAAAAAAGTTTAAAATTGTGTCTTAGATCTATCAGGCTGTGTCTATTATTTTACATTCAGCTGTTCTGCTCTGTAGACATTTGTTCTGGTTTTTATTGAGTTGTCCTGGTTTTACATTGAGTTTGGGCTGGAAAATGTCACTATGATCTAGCAACCCTGATTCTCTGCTTTTCCCGCGACCACAAGAAAGCTTCCTCAGCTTTCGACAAATCAATATCTGCTTCACTAGCCTACTTTTCATGAGTATCGCGTATTCTCATTGACTTTACACACAAACATTTGCCAAATCAATTATCATCCGCCCGCCTGAGGGAAGATTTGTTTGGCAGCGCTAAGAATTCCAGGCATGGCTTGTAAAGAGCAGTGTTGGGAAAAAGTTATAGTTACCAGTTTTACTTTTCACAAATAGTAACTGAGTTAGTAACGGAGTTACATCCTCATAAAAGTAACTAATTATCAGGGAAAGTAATTATTGTGTTACTTAAATACAATACATCTGCACCATTTTAATGTGCTTGAAAAACTGTCTATTTTCAACATAACATCATATATACACATTATCATATAAAACCACAAAAACCAATTTAGAACTTTATAGATTTACTGCACAGAACATAACTTCTCTGTAACTTCTAAAAGTCTAAAAACAAAGAATCCTTCTTAAGCAATGGACCAAAAATAAAACAAATAATAACAATAAATATTAAACTACTATTTTATTTATTATCTGCCTGAGTTATAAGTGTTTGTGCAGAAGAAAAATCAAGTTGTACTCGCTCTAGTTTTGTGGCTTAATCTCTTCCTGTTAGCAGAGGTAGCTAGCATGATCACCTAACCTCTTATGATGGTGCTGTGTAATGATGTTTTGTGTTTCATTAGATTTGAGCTACTAGTCACCAACGCAAATGATTGATGGTTACTCTCCGTCAGCTAATCATCTCGTTCTTCCAGGTACACCACTTCACAGACGCACCAATAATTAGTGATGGCAAAACGAGGCTTTATGAAGCTTTGAACTCTATTGAAGCACTGGTTCAAAAAGAACAAAATGACCCAGAGACCTCGCGAAAAGAACTAATCTTTTAGGTTTGCAGCTCATACTGCATAGCGCTCACGTGAAAAAGAACTAAAGGACCGGCCCGAATTGCACTCTTTACCATCAGAGAGAAGTAATGTGTTGAACGAATGAGACGTAAACCTAAAGACGGATCAGGGGTGAGGGAAACCACCTTAAAAGGCTTAAGTAATATTTATGTTTTTGTCTTCTAGCATTATAGTTTTGTCTTATTTGTAGTGTGATTGGCGTTTGTGTATATAGTACATGTGTTACGGAAGTAACACACAACCTTTTATTTGTATTTTACTAAAATTTAACTTAACTTAAGTTGTGACAATTATTGAAATTAATATCCTAAATGAATAAAAATTGTATTTACTTTGTTGTTTGTAACGTATATAAAAAATATTTTGACAATTTAATTGAAGAACTAATAAAACAATCCATTTTGGAATTTCCCTGCTTGGAAATGATTTTGTAAGACATATCTAACAGATGTTTTCAGAATAATAGGGTAGTGGGCATGATTAAAGTGATCTTTTTGTTTGTGTGTAAAACAATGTTTTGTGCCTCTGCTGTTTTTTTTTTCAAGAATAAAACTTTTTCCACAGCTTAAACAATTTCTCTTTTATGAAACAATTTTAATATCATGCATATTGTGCTGCTGCTGAAATAACCAAACTTGATCTTGTTTGTTTTACAAAGCATTACCACACATGGTCATCTCTTTATTTTTGTGACACCGCTTTTATTGATATGATCCCACATATATTTGTCTTAATATTCATCTTACTTTGGCAAAAATCTCTTAAACAGCACCGTCAGTAACGCTAATATTATTAAATACATAATAGTTTATTATTTTACATTATTCAGTGGCACATTGTCAAAATATTTATATAGTTGAGAACATTTCCTTGACAGATTATTGAATAATCAGCAATAAACACAAGTGACACAATAAACACAATGCATTAGCATAACTGCATTGAGTATCACGCTAAAGTTTCAAAGCTCCGCCCCCTCCGTCGAAGCAGTCACTGATTCATTCTGAATGAAGCACTGAAGGGGTTCAAAACGTCATCAGTGATGTCAAACAAGCTTCGCCCGGTGATTCGTTGTAGCTCCCCAATCAAGTTCAACACAAGCTTCAATGTCTCAAAGTCAGCGGGAGCGTCACTACCAATCATCATGATGTGTCCCACCACTGTCCTGAACATGCACACGCACACTCAAACCACAGAGAGGCGCTCTGGTTGAGACACACGCTGGCTATAAAATCACTTTAGTGTTCACACATATAGGCTGTCTCCATTGTAACGGAGAAAACAGTGATTGGTTTGATTACACGTTACTGAAAAATGGGCGCCTTTAGTAATTATTTATAGTGCCGTTATTTCCATCACTGGAAAAGACTCGGAGCTTGAGTGTGTTTGTGTCTGTGTGTTACCTCATGAGTGAGAGGCTGAGGTTTCCGGTGCAGGCTTTGATTTTGTTCTGCGCCTCTAGATGTGTCATCCCCTCCGTCCCGATGCCGTCGATGGACAAAAGCACATCGCCCACGCTGACTTTGGCCTTCGCTGCCTTCCCTCCATCTGTCAGCTGCAGCACACACAGACAAGTGAGAGAAGGTGAGCGCAGGGGGTCAAAGTTCAGAGGTTGAAAAGTCTTTCACAGAAATGAGTAGGTGAGTTCGAAAGTCCATCGTGAAAGTTGAGGTTATTTTGCATCTTAACAGATATTAGCCAGTATTAAAATAATTTATATAAAAAACAGTGCCATACAAGTACCAATACATTAAAAGAATAAAGGTATAAAGAAATAAAAAGAATAAAGAAATAAGGTAAAACGTACATGCACACATTTAAATAAAAAGGACAACCGAAAAAAAGCAAGTTATAGTAAACAGGAAATCAGAAAGATCTTTATTGCCTAGTGTGCATGTGCACACACACAAAAAATTTGTTGTGGTACAGGGGTACTCTCCAAATATATAACATTGCATATAAGATATAAGATCTAAGACACAATAACGCTACATAGTATCACAGGTTGTATAAGTGAATTGCTCAAGTTAAAAGTAAATAGAATATAGTAATATTCTAGAAATAGAGGTAGTAAAATATAAAGTAATAGAACTATAACTATAGAAGTCCAAGGTGCTTAAGAGTGCTTTGTAGGTAATGTTCAGACCAAAGCATAAAATAAAAATAAAGTGCAGCAACAGAACAACAGAATGTGGAGCAACTGGAAATATGCAAAGAGTCCACATTAGAGTCCTGTTGCTTAGTGAGGCCGCACAGTAAGGTTCAGAAAATGGAGTTGAATTTTAAAATCACAAAAGATTAAATAGGAACTTTCACTTTTCTACTTTATGCTACATGGTAATGTCCATCCTTCCTAGGTCTGGGTGCCTTACCGGATATGAAAGTGAACACCGGTATTGTGTTGTGCCGTGACATGGATTTTGCAATACCGTAAATACCATCACATTCATAAATTTCATGAGTTCAGCTTGATGCTTTGCTTGCACACACTCGATTTATTTGATATTTGACAAGAAGATGTAGGAGCTGATGAGACGCGACACGATCGCTTGTTCTGAGAGCAGATGGAGAAGCTAGTCAGCTACAGATTGCATCAGCACTGCTCTGAAAAAACATGGACAGCGTGTTTGTGACATCAGCCACAGGGTTCTGGCAAAGTCAAATAAAGCCAAAAATGGGTGAAGCCAGTGTTCGAAAATGTCATATTGTAATATAATACCTATAACGTCTGGACAGTGGAAAATATTGTGATATGAATTTTAATCCATATCGACTTCCCCTAATCCACCCATCCATCCAACTTCATCTACTTATCTGGGATCGGGTCGCGGGGGCAGCATTCTAAGCAAGGATGCCCAGATCTACTGGGGGATACCGAGGTGTTCTCAGGCCATTCTGGAGACATAATCTCTCCATTGAGTTCTGGGTCTTCGCTGGGGCCTACCCCCAGGACATGCATGAAACACCTTCCTAGGGAGGTGTTCAGGAGGCATCCGGAACAGAGGCAGGAGCCTCCTCAGCTGGCTCCTCTCTATGTGGAGACATAGCAGCTCAACTCCAAGCTCCTCCTGAGTGATGGATCTCCTCACCCTATCTCTAAGGAGCACCCCATCACCCTTGATAAAAATCAGAGGACTGACAGTAGGACTGCAACAGTTAATCATTAACAGAAAATGATCAATTAATATTTTTGTGAATCGAAGTTTCGTTTAATAAAAAAAAATTCAAGGTTTATGAAATCTACTTTCGGTTCACCGTTCACTGTAGGTCCAATGTGTTATTTATTCTTTTAATATATTTTTTACATTTATTTAATTAAAAAAAACAATTGTATTTAAATTCATTTACTGTTAAACTGTCCAACTGTCATTCTGTCTGATTGTCAGTACAATTACATTTATTTAACTTAATTTACCTAGTGTGTGTGCGTGTGTGTGTGTGTGTGCGTGTGTGTGCGTGTGCGCGTGTGTGTGCATGTGTGATCTTTTCTTTTGAGTTAGATATTTTAAGTTCATGAAAGCTTTATTTTTATGAAACTAAGTACATCACTCAAGGTCAATAAATGTGTGCATTCAGCTACTTCTTCTTGTCTCACTTCTGTGTAGTTGGAAAAAAGTACAAAAGTGCTGGATGATGAAACACACACACAAAAGCTGCAGCATGACATAAAACTTTAACATGAGCAGTCAATGGGATTTGTTTTGCTGTCAGCCTAAATAGTAGTTTCAATCGATTAGCTTATTGGCTTCGCAGGGTACGCAAGAGTCCACAACCTGATGAACTTAGATCCAGTAGTCAACAGAATGGGGTCCAAAGTCTGCACAAATGAGACAAGAACAAACTCTGAAGTGAGTGAGAGAGAGAGAGAGAGAGAGAGAGAGAGAGAGAGAGAGAGAGAGAGAGAGAGAGAGAGTAGAAACAGCATGAGCGTCATGGTGAAATCTTCAGCTTTGAATCTGACCGCGCTGCATCTCTCCATCAGATCCGATCATTGCATCCCTTCATCACAGTGGGGAGGACTCTGAATCTGCTCCAGAATGATAAACACCCAAATGCCTTCCCATATAAACAGAGCCGAGGAAGGAAAGAGTGTCCTGAAGTGATTTACACAGGGCAAACAGATACAGAGGGGCGCCTCGCACAGGACATGTCTCAATTACTCATGGACTAGCATGTAATCCTTTCAGCCGAGCTGAATGTCAAACCAGAGACTATTGGCACAGATAAACCATCTGAGAATCCTTGAGACCCTCATGGATTAGCTACGACAAACTGCAGAATGTCTGGTGGAGATTAATGGCAGGAAAACCAGTGGTTGAGACAGGATTGTTAACTTCATTTTGCATCACTTAAGGTGGTGATTTGAATGGTTTACTGATAAAATGTAATATACTTGAGTAACACTCTAGATGTCAATGTAGGATTGGCAGAAACTCCTCGCACCTGAAGAAGGAACATGGAAAACACTGTTTATTTTAACTGAGATTAGTTTTTTTATTGAATGGCGCATTTTTTTATCATTTGGCATTGTTGTAGTAAGACATAGATGATAAGTAATCTGGAGACAGAAGTTTAGAACTGTGTAGTAGTGAATGGTCCCCTGAACCCCAAAGACAAGCTGATAGACAGACTTGTCGATGGATAGACAGACAGGCATGTTGACACAGACCGAATGTCCTTCCCTCGATCTGACAGAAAGAACAAACTGTTTATCAAACCCTCTACAAGACAGACCATTCAACATACAGACCAACTGTCCGACATACAAACACCCAAATAGACATACTATTAGACATACAGGCTGTCCAACATACAGACTGAGGTTGGGTCGATTGACGATGACATCGTGATGCTGAATAGAAAAGATAGAAATATAGGTTGACAAACCGACGTCCGTCTGACAGACAGACAGAAATACAGCCCAACCGAGAGAGTGAACGGCCGATCGTCTGAAAGATCTGACTGAGAGACGGACTGACTTTGGACACCCCTGGTTTAGAGCATTTTAGTAGTGAATGGTCCCCTAAACCACAAACACATACTGATCAACTGCGATTTAAAGAATTTCTCATCATTGAGAACACAAACAACCAACATGAAAGTGCAAAAAAGATGAAAAGACTCATGCTATTAATTTTTTACAAAATTGTCTTAAAAGACACCATAGAGCCAAACAGCCAGTCTTAAAATTAAGTCTGCAGATACTTTGATGTCAGAGGCAAATTCCTTCCTAGAGCCACACACACACCATGGTGTGAATATAAGTGTGGCCGTGTGCTTCTCTCGTTAACCCGGGTTCAGCACGTAAAGGTCACTCTCTGCCATTGACCCAAAGACTCCCCGAGGAGAGTGTGACGCCTCAGACTCTAGCAGTGTGTGCGAGAGATCCCGTCAGAGCTTCTACTGTGCTCTGTTGCGTGTGTGAGCTCTGTTTTTGCAGTTCCTGTGGTTTGACTTGTGCGCTGTGTGTCGTAGATCTCTTCTGCCACATTCATTCTCTGACACTTTTAGAGCTTCTCTGAAGGAAACATCTGAGAAATGCTCTGGGTTTAATCTCACCATCAAAATCTGTGGAACAGGCCAAACCTGATTTTTCTGACAGGATAAAGCGGATGAGTTTCAGGAAAACCAGGCGTGCTGACCTATTCCAGAACATTTCTGAATGATGAACTGGTGTGATACACGAACACATGTCATGATGAACCTTTAGATTGCAGCTCGAGCTGAAGAGCGGCCGATATTAAACAGATCTTTGAATCCAGGGCAAGTTCTCCCTTCTTCAGAACCGAATGGAAGATTGAAGCTAGACATATTGTCATTCCAAGTTTCATTAATTGACATCTTGCTTTTTAGGCTTGTGATAGAAATTTTAAATTATTATATTGGGCATTATTAATAATGAGTATTTTTATTAGCATTTCATTAATCATATTGAATGTGTGTCTCTGTCTGTCTGTGGGGGAGGTGACTGGTGGAGTAGGCGGAGTCTCCAGGCAGCGATGGGCCCGTCCCATGGGAGGGCTTAAATTAGGGTGCATGGAGACTTTCGCTCTCTTTCCGGCTTTCCTTTCTTCTCTCCTTTACGAGTAGCTCCTTTAGCTTCAGTAGAGTACGATTTTAGTGTGTTGTTTAAATGAGAAGTGCAAAATAAAGTTGCTGTCGTGCTGCTGTTCTGTACCCTGCCTCCAGAGTGATTTCTACAAGAGAGAGAGTTTAATATTCTAAAACAGGATCTTCAACAATATTGCGTTTTTTCACACGAGGGCCCGTATGATCATGGAAGTTTCAGGTCTGGAAAGTTGTTAAAAAGCTTAGAAAATGCCAATTCAGTAAAGACAATTCAGTTATGAGTTGTGTATCGCCATTAGATCTTTAAAAATGAATATATTCAATTGATTAGAGCATTTTATTACATTTGATCTATTTGCATGAATTGTAATATCCTGTGGGCCTCAGGATCTCACAGTCATGGCTAGAAACACTTCACAGACAATGCTAGATAAATTACAAACCAGCATCCAGCAGGAAATAGAGTCTAAAACAGTTAGATTTAGAGAGAATTAGAGACTCTAACGGAGCCACATTTGAGTTAAATCCAGTGTGTGCTTATTGACTTAGCGCTGCAGTCTTAACATTGCTGACCTTACAAACATCTGTTTTCTTTTATTCCATGGATGTTTTAGTCAACATGAAAAGCTTGTCCTGATGGACAGACTGACAGGCCAACAGACAAGCGGAGTTTCAGGCCAACTGACCGATAGACAATCAGACAGAATGACTGTTGGACAGATCAACAGGCTGTGAGACAGACCATCAGTCCAACATACAGACAGAAACACAGCCCGACAGATGAACCACCTGATAGATTAACAGACACTTTATCGAACCAACCAAGAGACATTCCAGTCCAGATAAACAGCCAGACCAACTGACTGACCAACCTAAAGATTGACCAACAGAGACAGAACAACATACCATCGATCAGTCAAAAACAACAGCCTGACCATCTGACCAACAGGCAGATAACCCGACACACACAATGACCATCCATTCAACAGGCAGTCTGTCCAACCGACACACTGACCATCAGACAGACAAACCAACCATAGGAGAGACAGAAAGACCAACCTACAGACAGTCTGTCCAGACCAACCGACTGACCAACAGACAGTTAACCTATAAACACAATGAGCATCCATACAACAGACCATCAGACAGACTGACCAACCACCATCCGTATGACAAACTGTCCGACCAACAGAGCGATCATTAGACAGTTACATCAACTGACCGTCTGAACGACTGACCATCAGACAGACAGATAAACCAACCTTCCATATGACAGAGAGACTGTCCAACCAACAGAGTGAATCAGACAGACTGACCAACAGATACACCAACTGGTCATTCATCTGACAAACTGACCATCAGACAGACAGACAGACAAACAGACTATCCGTATGACAGACAAACTGTCAGAGAGATATCATCAGACAGGCAAAGTGACCAACAGATACATCAATTGACCATCAGTACGAAAGACTGACCATCATATACAGACAAACCAACCAACCATTCATTCATATGACAGACAAACTGTCCGACCAACAGAGCAATCATCAGACAGAGAGACAGACAGATCAACAGATACATTAACTGACCATTCCTACAAAAGACTCACCATCAGACAGACCAACCAAATGAGAAAGACCAACAAACAGTCTGACCAACAGACATGTGGGTCAACAGACTGTCCAACAGAGAGAAAAACTGTCAGACAGACTGACAGAGCTTTCTGGCTAGCAAATATCTCCTTCGAGACAAGCTATTAAATAAAATTGTAAAATTGTCAATTCAGATGCATCTTGAGTGGGTTTACAAGCACTTAAACGAGATCTGAATCAATCGTTTTATTCCTCACATCTGTTCATAATGGGGGAAACAGCTTTTTAAAAAGAGCTTCCAGAAAACAGAGTTGGCTTTGTAAAGCATACAAGGTCACTTTAAGCTTTTAAATCATTTCTTAAAATCTTTTCTTCCTTGGCTTTTATTTCAGTTTCAGATATCGGGGTGTTCTCTCAACATCTCTCAACATACATTTTTGTTTGAGTGTTTTTTTTAAGTACAAAACGTGTTCTGAATTTTCATCTTTCCTGGTTTGGTTTGGTGCACTCAAACAAGGAGAAATCTCTTGCCTATGAAAGGAGAAGGAGACTGAAATGCAGCCCGCCTCTTGTTTAGTGCTCTACTGTGTGGCCCGGTTGTGAGATCAAGCATGTGATGTGACCCATGATTGCCTCAGATGAAGGCCGCAGAACTTAGCAACCGTTCATTACTGTTTACAGACCAGCAAGAACACCAGAGAGGAGAATGTGGATGAGTCTCTCTGTTTGCTTTCTCGAGAGCACCATCTGCCAAACATGTGTAATCAAAAGCACTCGCTTCATTTTATTCCAAACCAAAGATATGTGATGCAAGAATATGACTGAGCATGATGTGAATTAGGTTAGAGGGTTCCAGTTGTTCTGCAAGAGGGAAGCTTACAGGGCTCCTCTAGCCCTTAAAGTCTACGAAACTAAAAATAAAATGTGTTTTCCTTTATTTTATGTCACTTTGAATTGTCTGTTGCATGTGTTGCACAATAGATGTGTTGGACGGACTATGTTGTATAACAATTACACAGTTTATATAGACTCTGTGTTAACTAGATCAAATAAACTTTCAGAAAAACTAAATATGGTAGTGGCCATATATCGAACCATCCCTACGTACCATAACAACCAAGCGGGGAACCATGCTCTCATTGATAAGAATCCTATGTTTATCAATCAATCAAAACTTTATTTACACAGCACTCTAACTACAGCCATTGAGGTGGCCCAAAGTTCTTTACAGACGTTGTTTTTAATTTTGTTGTTCAACCGTCCACAACTAACATTTTAGATATGTCTGATTAAAGGGGGTTACTGTTCATGGGCTTTTATTTTTTGTTGACTAAAACGTTTATTATTTGGTGACTAAAACTAGACTAAAACCTTTTATTTTTGTTGACTAAAAATAGGCTTAAATCATGTATTTTTGTGTGTGACTAAAATAACCATTAATGTTTTGGTGATTAAAACTTTTTACATTTTAGTGGCTAAAACTACACTCAAATCTTTTATTTTTGGTGACTAAACTAGGCTAAAACTTTTATTTTTGGCAGTCAAAACATTTTTGATTTTCATCGACTAAAACATGACGATAAATACTACACTTTACATGACTTATTAGAACTAATGATTTCACTTTTGCAAGCAGACGCAACTGAAGAAAGCTGGCTCTAACCTGGTCCATTATCCAATTGCACCCCTAAAGTGGTTAACAGCAGGTTACAGGTTTGGGGTAAATTGTATCTACTCTTTGAACTCAAAGGACTTAAACACGATATACATAATCTTGTTTAATAAGTGATTAAAAAAAGTTTTTAAAAGTGTCTGTCTGGAGTCACGCAACATATTGTTTTTAAGTGTAAGAAACTAACATCCTGCTTCATTCTAGAACTGTTTTTTGTTAAAGTCACGGCATGGTAACGGAGCACTCTCACGTCGTAAATCAAGAAGTCTATTAAAAAGGCCAAAACTGGTAATCTTTCATGTCTAAAAACATTCCCTGAAATGTGACTGATATGACCCAGTGAAGAGAATGCTCTTTGATTCATGACTGATACGGGTGTGTAAAGGGACAAGCGAAGGAAAACTGTGAGATGTGATGTTTGATTTGGCTCCTGCTGAGGTTCGATCCTGTTGCCTTTAGTTTTATGAGCTATGAGGTTTTACTTTATGATCTTAATAAAAGCATGTCCTGCTGGGACAGGACACAAGGCTGTGTAGTGTGCTTTATTTTATAGTGTGTTCCTTGCCATACCAGTGTTTTAGGGTTCTTTTTTTTAGGTGTACAACAGTGACCAGAAGTCAACATTAAAGCACCTATACTATATAGAGGTTCATTATTCAGTTTGGTTCTTTCCAGTTCTAGTGTGAGTTTGTTCTGTACTCGCTCTCTGTAGGAACTACTAAAAATGAGTGTGAACATTTATGTGAAAATAAAAAAACTAACGTGAATAGAGAAAGGTTTGAACTTCAGTAAAGTTTTCCACAGATGCAAAGATTCTCTTTTCCCCGGCTCAATAACTCGAGATTTAAGTGCTAATAATAAACATGAGCGCTCTTTGTGATCTGGATAATGTAGTCAATGAGCTGCAAAGCTGTTTGAGCAGAAATAATCGGCACCAGTGCACAAGCAGCTGAGAAGAAATGGTCGAGGGAGCACCTACAAAGAGCCAACCCCAAAAACACTTAATTAATTATGACAAAAATGAGTTTTGGAGGAGAGTGTTTTGTACAGACGTTTTTGAACATTATCATAATTGAGTCGTCAATCTTTTCTGAGAGCTTCTCTAGTGGTCAGTCAGTGAATTACAGCCTTCGGTGGTGGCTGCTTTTCTGCTTCATGAAAAGGAGTGTCTGCTTAGTTTTAACACCGTCTACCTCACAGGAACATGTACACATCGTTATCTCTCAGCCGAAACCCACACATGTTTCTGATTGAGGAACTCCTGTTGCTCTCAAGACAGACATTAGAGATCTTTTCCTCTGGTGGTTGTGTAACTGGGTGAGTGTGTGCATGTGATGTAATAACAGTATTTATTTTAGGAATCCTGAGCTCCTCGTTGAGTTTCAGTCGAACACCTGGTTTCTCCTGAAACTCTCTAGGAAAGTTTCATGCTCTAGATCCTTATGGCTTTTAAAGAGGAAAGAACGGACCTAAAACTCTGACTGTACGTCTTAGACATGCAGTGCTCGCACTCATTCATGAAGCCCATCCGCATTTCAATTGGCCTTCGTGAGGCCCTTTGGGGACCACAAATGTGAGCGTGTGGTTAGCTTAACCTCTGAGTACACTCTTTATTCGCTGACAGCACAATCAAGGCACTTATCGGCAGGGTTGGATAAAGCGTAATGGAGGAAAAGCAGCTGTTCAATTTCACCTTGAACATTAAGACAGGAAATTATTTCGTTTGAGGCTTGAAGTAATTCATGGTAAGTTCAAGCAAAATGGAAACATCTCTCATCCTCAAGGCAAGCTATTGTTTTCTTAGATGTCCTAAGCCTATGTAGTGTGTTTTGATTGTAAACGTGCACGATAAACATTTAAATAGCAATCACTGTACAATAAGATGTGGGAAGTGCTTTCGCAAATACTGTGCTGGCCATATTGAGCTCTTCTTAGTTTACTCTCTCTCCAGGAGAAGTTCTTTCCTGTTCAGTCCCTTCCACGATCAACAAATAACTTGTTAAAATGATGCTCTCTAACTTGCTCACATTTTACAGGTTGCTTGACTGAAATAAGAACCAAGCTGCAATTGCTCTAAAAAAATGAATGTACTCTACAACTCGGGCATGTTTATTTTATTTATTCCAGACAATCAACATTCATCCATTTTCTTTTCTGCAATTATCTAGGGTCGCCACAGCAGAATGAACCGCTTTTTTATACAGCGGATGGCGCTCCAGCTGCCACCCATCACTGGGAAACATCCATGTACACGCATTCACACTCATACACTACAGACAAAATAGCTTACTCACCTGAACCACAAGTCTTTTTGCTGTGAGGTGATTGTGCTACCCACTGTGCCATTGTGACGCCCCAATCAACACAGAACACAAAAATGTTACTTTCAGTTAGCCAAAAGACAATAAAAAGTTCAGTTTCAGGGGTGCAGTACTGTATCAGGCCACGGAACTACAATTGGCCTACATTAAGGAAATAACATCTCTTTCAAGATAGATGAGGTAGCTAATGACAAACAGCAATCAAATCAATGCAAAAAATCCAGAGTCTTCTTGAATGAAACCTTTGCAGCATCATCAATTGTAATAGTTTGCAAATACTCGCCAAAAATGCTTACTGTGACCACAAAAACCTCTTCTTTTTAGTCCACCGCTTGCTTTGTTTGTTAGCAACCATTCTCCCCTCGGTTCTCACCAGCTAAGGTGCGCCACCATTTTGATAAGGGCAGAGATGTAACGTGTCTGTGTAAGGATCCACTCATCCTCCGCACCACCAGGGGATGCTTCTGCCATGCAACGGCTCTCCTAGACTAGTGGTGGTGCCCTTACCCAAAGTGTCCCTCAGAGTGCCGACAATGAGCCTAATGGCTAACACCTATGTTTTGCCTTATATAAAGCCCAATGTTTCAATGTTTCTGTGTTCAGTCCTGCCTCAAGCTCTCAAGCCTGCGGATCCTATTTTTTTTGAGGGTTTATTAAAAAAAAAAAAAAAAAAAAAAGAATAAAATCTTATCACATGTTTAAATAAATAAAATAATCTGTGTGTACATTTTCTCTAATGCTTATATCATAATTTGGCAGGTTGAGCAAAGTTTTTCTAAAAATGGCATGGGTGTACTCAGGTGGAGGACTGAGGAAGTGCTTTTGGAACTAAGAAAAGGGCACAGATTATGCTTGTACATCTTGGGCAATGATGTACAGAACATGGGAATTTTTATTCATTTTATTTACGTTTATACCCTACTCTCCTCACCCTCCTAAATGTCTGCCTTCAGTAACCTCTTTAAACTTCAAACAACATAACTCAACTGACCCCTTCAAAAACTCACATTTGTAATTGACCCTGAGGCAGTCTGTAACATCTCGCGGCAAAATCTGAGTGCTTCCTAAAAGTCACATGCTTCAGCCGGCCAGCAAGGCTTGGGACGTCATCATTTTGGCTCCTCCCCCAAATAAAGCAAGCTCAATACATGCTTCACAGAAACACCTGCTACCACATCACTACCTAATCCTATTTTTTTGGAAGTTTGTTTTAAGGCCCTTGAGAAGAAAATTGTGAGAAAATAAAATAAAGTTCTGACTCAGAATATAATCTCAGAATTCAGACATTAATCTCAGACTTTTTACTTTTTTTTCTCAGAATTCTGACTTTTTACAACAATAAGCTGATTAATGGCCAATCAAAGTGCATGTTTTAAGTGTCCGAGGGGTCTCTGCTGAGCCATCGCGTTTAACACAAATTTTGATTATGAAGTTAATTAGTATTTTCCATGCTTTGTCTGCATGACAACGGCATCAGAAAGCAAAAACAGTCTGGGACTAGCCCCTTCTTGAGAGATCAGAAGTGGCGTGATCCCGGTCACAGGGCCTCGCTGATTCAGTTTATCGTTCCTCATACTGTTACGGATTTCTCATAAACTTTATATTTATAAACGTTTATGCTCTCTTCAAATATATACATCTTTATATTGGTGTGAGAACATCAGAATTCTAAAAAAAAAAAAATAAATAAAAAAAAATTTATATTTTATTTTTACAGTGTCTTTTTCAACACCTTCTGTGTTGTTACTTTTTGTTACTCAAAGTAAAGATTTTTATTTAACCTGTAGGCTCCAATGTTTTCTTCCTCTGCATTTGGGTTTACTGAAGCAAGGTAGCGCACTCTACCACCAGTGCAGAGCTAAACCAGAGACCCGATTTCAATACCAGCTCATTCTGGATCAGGGGTGGGCAATTTTTTCCATGGGGCCACATGAAAAACAGAAAATATTGTAGAGGGGCGGGCCAAAATGTTGAAGTCAAATCTGCATAATATTAATTGTGTTTCTTTATAAAAGCTGTAAATAGTATTGTTTTGACATCCTGGCATGAGTAAGCTGTTTGTTATAATTAACTAAAATTATGGAGAATGAATAGTGCCACAAATATTTAACTAAATAGGCCATTCGTTGATTAAAGGAATAGGCTATTAATTAATTAAAAGTGGAATCAAATAAATAGTCAAATAAATAGTATAAATAAATATACAAGTGTTTTTAGATGTGTAATAATTAATTAAATACAAATGTTATGTAAGAAAATTTATTTCTCTAATAAATTAATGCATGGTCCCTGTGAAGGCAGTTTGAGGAGTACATTTTATCTGTCAATCACTCATCAAAGTCAGGTAGGCGGGGCTAAAGTAAATCTATTACTGGACAAAATAAATTCATGAAATGCTGCAACATTAATTGCGGAGACCATGCATTAATTTATTTAATAGTTTAATCATTTTAATGTAGAACATTAGTAATGAATTAATTAATTACACATCTAATAACACATGTATATATTTAATTATTTATTTGAATTAATGAATGGCGTTTTATTTAACTGTGGCAATTTTTGTCCCGTACCAAAGAATATACTGTAAATTACTCTACTTTTTTCCTTGTTAAGTGTTTGTAATTCACTTTAATACGGCGAGTCACTGACCTGCGTGATGAGCTCTTTTTTTCAGATTAGTTCTTACTCTTTGGGTATAAAATACTCTCCATGCACTCTTTAAGAAACTCCCCTTCGGAGAAAGTCTTGCTGGCTTTTGTGAGTTTGACTGCCAGTAAATAACTTGATGGAAGTTGCTCGGATAAAGGTGTTTTGCTGAGCCTGGAAGCTAGCTATCAACTGGTCAGCGGTGGCTGTGCATTCTTGTGTTGAAAGGTTACAGGCATAAGAATCATGCTTGGTGGAAAAATGACAGCTGATGTGTTCGTAAAAGAAAGATAACCGCAAAGGTTTCGTGGCAAATAAGGCAAACAGTCTTGGACCGGACTTCAGTAAAATAGCATTTAGGCGTCAAGTCTTTCTTAAACACCCGGCAATCGCTGTGTTGACCTTTCTATTCTTTGACATTGCTGAAGATGGGTTCTGATCTGACCAGTAACGTTAGAAGAAGAGTGATAATTAGAAATGGCTCTAGCTCACTGCGCCACCTTGTGTTGAAATACCTGTCATTTCAGGTCAAAATGAAATTAATGCGATTGTTCACATCAAACCTTAATTCTAATCTTAGTACTAATCTTCAGCGGGCCGGAATAAAAACCCCACTGTAGTTTGCCCATCCCTGTTTTGGATCATTTCAGTCTGTTTACAGCCAGCTGCAGTTGTGATGCTTCGCCATCTTGGTGATGGCAAAAATTTCCACGAACGCATTTGTTCGTTCACCTAGTCCAGTTGTTATGCCCATATCCGTAGCCATTATGTTGTGGAAATGAATAATCTGGAGACAGACATAAAGAACACTGTGACGTTGTATTAATGAAACCCAAATAAAGCTGTGAAGGGGATATGCATGGGCAAGAGTAAATAGAGACAGGCAGAAGAGAGGCTCTATGGATTTTTATTCTCAACAAAGTAATCCAGCCCTACTATGTAATTTCCGACCATTCTGGAACACAAATAACTCGCCTATACATATCCAATCAATATTGATGTGGGACATTAATAATCGGTAGTACTGATATTAAATATAATGATCCACTTTTTTCCATTACACTTTCGTACAGCAGCCTGTGAAAGTCCACATACACAAGCATTCACAGAAAGCTGAATAGTTCTTCCATTCACATGACACAACACGGAGAAGGCTAATAAATCTGATTTATAGCTCACGCAACAGTACTGAACTCATGAGTGGTCAAATGATGCCTTCCTGCATGAGTGCACCGTTTGGGAGCCTTTCATTAACAGTACCGAAACATTGAGACTATTTTAGTCTTTTACGACCCCACACTCAGTCAGCAAACAAACCCTGTTTTAAACAGCAGAGAGATCTGTATTGTAAAGCACCGGTGATTATAGCGCTCCACAAAGTCTGGGCGGGAATGGAATGAAGAACTGTTCAGTTTCTGGATGATTTTTAAAGGGTTCTGATCAGTCGCCCAAAAGCAATCAAAATAGGAGACTATTCATAGTTTTTGAATAAAAGCTAAATGTTGAAGAATGATCAGATTATTTATTTTCTTTCTTTAGTCCTTTCAACACAAGTTAGGAACAAGTTCTAAGAGTAAGCTCAAAGTCTCTCAAGCTGTGAAAGATTCATCAAGTCACAATACTCAACTACATTTCTCCCAAAACCTCCTTGTCCTTTTCTTCCTCTATCTCTTGTTGTGAGTTTGAGGACACATTATAACACCAAGATTTTGAGCTCTACAGAACACTTAACAAAACCAAAATTCATCTAATTGGTTTTTAAAACACTCTATATCAAAATCACATCTCACTTCCGTACTCTCTGGATAACTCCACAACCTTCTCATCCAATCAGGTAAAGAGCCTAAAGG
>UELW01000257.1:0-56213 GCA_900490495.1 Danionella dracula | reverse complement strand
AACACCCCCCACCAGTCACACATCCACCAAAACACCCCCCAACCAGTCACACATCCACCAAACACCCCCACCAGTCACTCGCATCCACCAAACACCCCCCACCAGTCACACACATCCACCAAACACCCCCACCAGTCAACACATCCACCAACAAACACCCCACCAGTCACTCACATCCACCAAACACACACCACCAGTCACCACATCCACCAAACACACACCACCAGTCACACACATCCACCAAACAACCCCCACTTGTCACTCACATCCACCAAACACCCCCCCACCAGTCACTCGCATCCACCAAACACCCCCCACCAGTCACACACATCCACCAAACACCCCCCACCAGTCACACATCCACCAAACACCCCACCAGTCACTCACATCCACCAAACACCCCACCAGTCACACACATCCACCAAACACACACCACCAGTCACACACATCCACCAAACAACCCCCACTAGTCACACACATCCACCAAACACCCCCCACCAGTCACTCGCATCCACCAAACACCCCCACCAGTCACACACATCCACCAAACACCCCCCACCAGTCACACACATCCACCAAACACACCCCACCAGTCACTCACATCCACCAAACACACCACCAGTCACACACATCCACCAAACACACCACCAGTCACACATCCACCAAACAACCCCCACTTGTCACACATCCACCAAACACCCCCACCAGTCACTCGCATCCACCAAACACCCCCCACCAGTCACACACATCCACCAAACACCCCCACCAGTCACACACATCCACCAAACACACCCCACCAGTCACTCACATCCACCAAACACACACCACCAGTCACACACATCCACCAAACAACCCTTACTAGTCACTCACATCTATACAACGCAATGTGAGTGAAATGGCTTGCCCAAGGCTACAACGGCAGAATGAGCCTAGCGGGGATCGAACCGCCAACCTTCCGGTTTATAGAACGACCAACTCCACCACAGCAGCCACTTTTGTATACGTTTTAAACTTATTAACTTAATATAACAAAATAAAAGTCATTCATCAACAAAATAAAGACTCAAAATACATAATTCGATCTTTCATTATTAACTGGAGAGTCAGAGAACAAAATATGTTAGAAAACAATGCACTCAAATAGCAACTATGAACATAACATCAATACTTATAACCAAATCTTTTTCTACAGTTAAATGGTTAAGTAAAAAAAAGCTACAAATTGTTGGTCGGCTGTGAAAGCTTCATTTCAATTATTCATTCATCTTCATGTCGGCTTTCTTCCCTTTTGGGGTCGCCACAGCAGAACTCTGGCATATGTTTTACACACCGGATGCCCTTCCAGCTGCAACCCATCGCTGGGAAACATTCACACACACTCATTCACACTTTAACACTATGCACAATCGTTCTTACTCAATTCACTTATACCGCATGTCTTTGTTCTTGTGGGGGAAACCGGAGCACCCGGAGAAAACCCACGCGATCACGAGGAGAACATGCAAACTCCACACAGAAATACCAACCGACCCAGCCGAGGCTCGAACCAGCGACCTTTGTGCTGTGAGACGACCGTGCTACCCACTGCGCCACCGTGACACACTTCATTTCAATTAATTACTTTAAATTATGGTGCTTGGCTTTAATCGCAGCAGAAACAGCAAAATGTTGATAAAAATAAAAGAGGAGCCCTCGCTGATGTTGCTAAAAGAAATCCTCCGTTTGTGCTCAAGCACGGCTTTGGCATTTAATCGTTTCATTGATTATTTCATTGGATGCGCCTCGTCACCGTTAACTCGTCGATTGATTTGATCGATTTCTGTATTCATTTCCTAAACTGCCTGATCACAACGGACATCGTTCCTCCTCAGATTCAGGACGTAAATGTATATAATTAATGATTCAAGATTTCTTAAATCAAACCTTTCGGTTTCAAAGCGTGAATAAACATTTCTCTTTTATGCAAAGCCGCACTTATATTCAAAACAGCGATAACGACAAACTTCAATGTTCTGCTTTAGTCAGAGTAGCACATCTGGTGCATTTTAAGCGCTTCTGCCCTTATCAAACAGTGGCACAGTGTTTTCTTAATTCCTGCTCTTTCAGATGTCATATAAATACTGGATGAGGAGGCTTTGGAGCCGTCAATGCTGCCGGGGGCTTATCACTGTTTGAGCGAAAGCAAACAGCTCGTGTTAGGATTTCAGTGAATCCTGTCCAGAGCCTTCAGTTTGTTCCTCCAGCAGTCAGCGTGCTGCTAAACGATAGCGCTGCGTCTCCGCTGCAACCCTGTTTGATTCCTCTATACGCTTGAAGATGTTTTGATGCACTTGAAACAAGAGAAACGTTGGACTGGTTTGTAATGGACGAGCGATGTTCTGAAAAAAAATTTAAAAAGTCAAAACAAAACTTAAAAAAAAAAAAAAATCAGAGCATTTGGTTCTTTCAAATCCGTCAGGGTGGCGTGAACGATAAACGTACAAACTGTTGGAACTCCCTTTTTTTGGGAATATGAATGTGATTCTAGTTTTAAGACAAATTTTATTTTTACACATATTCGACATATACTACACAAAATGCTTTAAATATATATATATATATATATATATATATATGATTTTTATTTAAAAAGTATTTTGGAGTTTTTCACCAATTCTAATTATACATTTGTTTGTCAAATTACATAAAAATGTAGGCAACACTTAGATATAACAATTTTATTCCGTTTTTAAAATAGTTTTTTTTATGTTTTATGTACATCAATTTTGTCCTTTTTTATTTTAATAGTTTGTTTCATTTGATCATTTCTAGTATGAACTTAATTTATGTTTTTGTCTGACATTTATGTGTTGATTAATAATTTTTTTTGGATCAAATTGACCATTTCAAAAAGTATCAATTTTTATCCATTTTGATGTCAATTTGGTTTAAGGTGTCAATTTTAATAATTTTTTGTGATTTGATACATTGTTGATGTCAACCATTAGTTGTTGTTTTTTTTACTATTTTTAGAAACAAATATAGTTTTTTGTGAAAGATTTATGACATCAATTTGAGTTTCTGTTCTTTTCGCAACTCTAGTCTTTGAAGACGTTTCATGTGTCAAAATAACATACACATTTAGAAGACTTTAGTTAATTTTTTTTTCAGAAATATTGATAGAAAAATAGCTTTGGTTTTAAATATGTTTTTTTTATCGATTTAAGTTTATGTTTTTATACCAATTTGATTTGATAAGCTTTAACACACTTTTTATCAAATTGGCATCATCATAGTTTAAACATTACGTTCCTTAACCATTTTTAATCTAAATTGTATTTAAAGGTTAGTTGAATAACTTACATAACTTAATGTATTTATTTGTATTCTATAAATAACTTTTTTTTATACATTTTTGACAAATATTCGATTGTGTCTTGACATTTTTATCTCAAATTGATCTATGGTATTACATAAATATAGGCATCCATTTGATTTTAGGTGTTTTAAACACATTTTTACATCAAATTGACTTAAAAAGGTAACCATCATTAAGATAACGCAAGCATTTCAAAAGCGTATATATAATAATTCATAATATGTAATTCATTTTACATTTCAGTGTTTTTTTTAAGCAACTTTAGACGTCATTTAGATTTTTGTTTTCTCATTTATAAAGTTTATTTTAGTTTAGGTGGTTCATTTAAACCATTTTTTTTCATCAAACCCATTTTTGTCATCCATTGGTTTGTGTTTTGACACATTTTTTTTACATCAGTTTGATTTTAGGTGTTTTAAACACATTTTTACATCAAATTGACTTAAAAAGGTAACCATCATTAAGATAACGCAAGCATTTCAAAAGCGTATATATAATAATTCATAATATTGATTGATTGATTGATCGCCTTTATTTGTCACTACACTGTTACATGCAGCGAAATGGGACCCCTCCGACCACAGGTCATCAAACCCATTTTTGTCATCCATTGGTTTGTGTTTTGACACATTTTTTTTACATCAGTTTGATTTTAGGTGTTTTGAACCGATTTGACAGAAAACCACTTAAAAAGGAAGAGAACATTTAAACAGTACCCCATGAGGACTATTATTCTAAAGCATTAAATTGTTCTATAAATGTCATTGTTTAGCACCATCTTTTTTTGTATTTCTATTTTTTTTATTTTAAAGACTCGTAATTTTTAGTTAATGGAAATGAAGTCGTGTTAATGTTGTTTGAGGTTATTTTTAACCAGTTCTTTTTTACAACAAAGTAGTTTCATGCTGTGTAAAAAATCTTTGACATCAATTTCAGTTTGTGTTTTGACTTGTTTTTGATTACATGCTAACATCAAATGTTGACATCCACTGAGAACAGTCCTCTTTTTACTCATTGAGTTCACTCTAACATCAGATGGAAACCTTCTCTCATTGGACCGAGAGAAAAACTGAAGGAATCCACACAAAAAGTAAACACAGAGCCACGAGAGAGCAGTTTTGTATGATGCTTCTAGTTTCTGATAACACAGCAGAGGTCTGGTTCATCATCCCATTCCTCTTGCTTGATGATCCTCCATCTGAAATTCAGAAACCCTGCGTCCCAGAGGGGCTAATTACATTGTCAGTCAGAGTCGAGACCAAATAGAGAAGAAGTGCATAATGTATGACTGACATATCTGATTACTGCTATCTTTTCAAAGCAAGCTTCAAACTTAATTTCACAATTACAAAGCAGAGCTCTGCTGAATGCATTGCTTCCTTTCAGGAGAACTCTTCTACATCTCTGTCATCATTGCACTCAACATAAAGAAGATCTTTGCTGGTCCCCAGCGAGGCTCTCGGCTCTCGGCTCTGATATGTGTCTTTAATCAGACTCTTACGTTCCATCTTCTTTAAAACCTCACATGACTGAAATGACATGAGTTGAAACATTTCAAATCCAAATGAAAACAGGAAGTCTCACAACTTCCTCCCCCTAAACATACTCCATGTGTAATCTAAAGGTCTCCACACACCTATCTGAACTGAGATTCGCACAAACATTCGAATGGTTTCTTTGCAGGGTGCATTTCGCAAGCTTCTGTTTAGTGTTGATGCAGTGATGCTTCTTGCCCTTAGATGGAGCTCAGTAGTAGTGATGTGTCATTCGTGAAAAGAATGAATCTTTTGTTACACGTGATCCACCCAAACTTTGATAAAAGGGATTATATTCTTATAGAGTTTGATTATAATAAAAAACCTGCTTTCGCACAACGTTAAAGGTGTCATGTTATGATACGTGACTTTTCTGAGATTCCTGGCATCTTGAAATGTTGTTCCCTCATCAAAAACATGCCTCAAGTGGTATTCAGATTAGTTCACCCATGTTTTCTGAGCTGAAAACATTTTTGTTTTCCTTATCCCCGCCCCAAACCACACCCACTGACCAATCATATCACTCGCTAGTGTTTCCCTTTTCTACGACCAACAGGAAATGCGGAAGTGTGAGAGCAGCAGACCGGCGCTGGATAAACAATGCCAGAGAAGCTTTGGATGTCCAGAGGCTAACCTTTTGTTTGGATTACCAAAGAATGACAATTTTGTGTCCCATTCACCTGGTTCATCAACAAAGAACAGTCTGATAAAGGATTTATGACAAGGCTGGCTCTGTCGCCGGGTGCTTTTCCACCTGTCCCATGATAATTGATTCGTAGGTATAATTATCTGTATTTTCTTCCCTTAAAATCCTAAACCTGCACTCAGTACAGCAGTCAGTGGTGTGGAACACACACTACAGGGATGTTACTAAAGTTACATGCTATTGTGCAAAGCTATTGGCATTTTACACAAGTACACCTATAACAAAACGAATAATTCATAAAACAGTACGTCTACTTTAGAAATCAAACCATGTAAGAGAAGCCCGTCTGATTTGCCTGTAAACACCAGGAGCCTTTTTCCTCCGATTTCTGGTTCATTCTGTGGACTCAAACTCGTGTCAGACTCTGGTTCACGCATTAAAGGTGCTATTACATCCCGTATAGCCGTTGCCTGTCAATTACAATAAAAAAATTGTAAAACATTAGGGGCGTGCTGAAAGCTCGTCTGTGGGAGGGACTGGTGTAAACGGCGTTGACCTATCTTTACAAAAATGTATGTTTGTAAAAGGTAATGTATGAACTCCTCATCTATTGAATTGAACAGAATGAAGAAAGTCAAACATGGTGCAGTGAGTGGAATAACTGCAATCGAAGCTCAATTTTTCATTTTTGGTAAAGTGTCCCTTTTCCGCACTCCATTGAGAGACAGCCATCCGTCCTCTCTATTCACCAGAGAAGCCCTCATTCACTGAATGTTCTCTGCCGTGTTCTGAAGCTCGCTCTCAGAGAGCATGTCATGTTCACTGTCGAGGAGTGGGCGCATGCAAATAAGTCAGATTTCCAGCGCGTGTGCGTACAGGAGCTCAGAAATCACTACGCTCTCTCTCGCTCCAGCACACGTCTATAATGGTTTTAATCCCTGATGTGGGAGGAAGTCGCATTTTTTAAAGATCACTATTTGCTTTGGAGAGATTTGTTTGAGAATGTGAAAGACTCATCTTGCTCTCTTTTTGATCAAACAAATGGAAGATTTTTTGTGTCGGGTCGCCTTTAGGCTTTTGTTTTAAACAAGAGGGAGATGTGCTTTTTAAGGCAAATATGTTCTAGATTAGAAAAAGCTCCCCCTGGAAAAGAGTGTTTTCCACAAGCAAGCTTTTCTCATTGTTTCTACAGACCTGTACACCAATTTTTGATAACGTTTGTTATCTAATCATTTAAAAATCTTAATTGAACACTTAATTGAAATAAATTGGCCGATTAAATATAAGTAAATGGTTAAATTCGAGTCTGGATCCCAAACCACATACTTGTTTATGGATCTAGAGTGTTTGTAGTAAATATAAGGGAGTATATGTAAAAATTTGATTGATGATCTGGATAACCCTTTCGAACCCAGGGCAATGGCGTTAACCTTTGACCTCACCATCTGAAGGAAGATTCATTGTTTCACAGTCCTTGGCTGAGCAGCTAACTGCAAAAACAGATTTCAATGAAAAAAGAGATACATCTAAACAGAAAAGAGGTACAACTTGCCTGAACTTGACTTTTATCAGAAGCTGCTCAAACCATGGTTCTGTTCTCAGCTTCTCAGATATTCAGCCATGAAATCCAATTCCATTATGACAACGGAGATAAGATATTATCTAGATTCTATAATCTGGCATGAAAGGTATTTCTGTATTTTTTTATGTTGAGTTTATTTATTTTGGTTAAGTTGGGATTAATCCTAATAGGGCGAGGCGATATAGGCAAAAAAAAATAGATAAAAGGTAAGTTTTTACCAGTGAAATGTACAGAGTGAGCACAAGTGCACCTAAGACTGCGTGTCTGCAGGCAGACCCTTCTCAAAGTCTCTGAGAGCTATTATCATTCAGATTTATACACAAATAGCTATAAAATGTACATGCAAAGCCAAAGAAACATCTTCTCAAGTTACTCCAATAACACCAATACAAAAAATGATCAAAGAGGTCTGTCTGAATACTGGATTCTGATTGGCTGGCAGGTCAGTCCAGGTCAGTTTGTTAACAAGTATGCATCCTTGCGAGACGTTAGCAAAATAACAAACATTAGCTGTTCACTCAACTCAATGCTAGAGCTAGATCACAGTTCAGTAATCGTTCACAGAACTTAGATTCTTTTAGAGACCGTATTAGGTATGTTATACACCTATTTTTTACACCAACTGTCCTTTGTGGAGCTTCGCTGGACTAAAACTGAGAGACATACGATTGCGAAGAAAGATGATGGTGTCTGCGTCATTCATAAAATGGCGAGGAGGGACTAATTGTTACGCTCACTTTCCCTTTTCTTGTATATTTTCTCATTAACAGAAAACCAGCTTTTCAAAATTGTCTGTCGCCTGTTTTTCACTCATGTTAATACCTTATGTTGAAGAGACTGCTGTGAAGTTTTACTTTGTCCGCTTTCCTCTTAAAGTGTTACGTTGACGTTACTATAACGTTAGCTGCACAGTGGCATATTTCTCAACGAGAGCGTCTCCAGCTAACGTGAAGTGGGACGTTGAGAATGCTGGAGTTAGGGTAAGTTGTTGAAGATAATTTCACTCAGATAACGTCTGTGCGCACTGAAATGGGGAAATCTCTTATTACCGCCAGAGCCTAACATTACTATGGGAAGGGACTCGCCGGATCGAAGCAACAGTAAATGCTCCATTTGCAGAGCAAATATTAATAATATCTTTAATATGTTAAAGTTGGTCAACGATAACGGTATAAACATCATAATCCACTACAAACTTAAGACATCACATCCTGCATCATCTCTACTTTATTCTGCGTATTTAAAGCAAGATGTGGAATGACAAGAAAACCTGTCGCTGTATCCAGATCTAGTCCAGGTATTAAATATAAAGTACTTATGCAAATGTTGACAAAAGGGCATGGAATATAAACGGGACAAAAAAACGACATTTATAAAGTGGAAACTGATGTTCAGAAACAAAAGTTAAAGGTTTCACACGGTTTCTTCTCTAACCTTCTACTTTAAAAACTTGTTTTTTTACAGCATGTTATTGGTAACCAAGAATATACTGTTCCTCTTGTTTTAAAACGGATTTAAAGCACTTTTGATGTAATTAAAATCAAAGTTTCAGCGCTTTTTAGCATTGAATGTTAACGGCCGACTGGAGCAGCAGAACCTGGAAGCCGGGAGCGACATCACATTTGCTTTTTCGGATAACTCGGTTAATCAACTAAAGTTTCAGTAGAATACCCGATTACTAAAATATTTGAAAGCTACAGCCCTACATGCAACAATTGAAGTGATTGCTAAACAGCACACTGTTATCCTTTTCTTTGTTCCATTAAGCATTACATACGAGCTGGAGGTGAAAACATGTAGAGGCCCCAAAATACAGGGAGTTATATTTCTATAAATTCAGCTTAGCTCTGGGGCCACACGCTGCAAACTTTGCAGATCAGACAAATCTCAGTCAAATAACCCATCGATCTCTAAAATCCTCCCCTTTTCTTTCTTGTTTTAAGAGCAAAGAAGTACAAGCACGGTTTGGCAGTTTTTGCAAAAGTCCATATTTCTGTTTGATTTTGAAAAGCAATTTTTTTTACCATGACCAATGAACTCGCATTACAATGAGAAGAACTGAAATTTAAGCGCAGCCTTGCATTGCGTATGATCTTTATTTAGGCTGAAAGAGTTTGTGAAAGCAGTGCCTCTGTACAAAAAGCCAGCGTTTACAGCGATGACTAATTCAACGCCTCTGGACAGAAATGTCAAAAAGCACTTTGTTTAACTGCAGAATTTCACTTTAAACAGAGAACAAGGCCCCATAATGCAATTCTAAAGTGTGAATAAACATGAAACACCTCTGAATCACCAGCTTCAGGCGAGCGATAATTAAAACAAATCTTTAAACACATCTTTTAGGATACGAGGGAAGTTTGTAAAGTTCATTCGAGCATCGAATCAGAGGAGGAACTTTAAAAGAGTGTAACAAGGGCACGCTAACATTGAAATATAGAGCCTTGCGCTTCAGACTTAATTGACTTTCTTTAATTAACTAAATGCAAGGTACTCTCAACGGTGATCCATAGCTCGGATGGCCTTAACTGATAAATCAGGAAACTCTCATTCCAAGAAATTCACCTTGCCTCATTTTTAACACGCCAGGCTTCTTATCGTCCTCTGCGATTAGCGCTCCTCAGATTCTACAAGATTCCGCACAAAGGCGATTAATCAGCTCTTGCCGCATGAGCTTCTCCCTGTGTGAATCACAATTTTAGTCTCGGGCCACAAAACTGTGATAGCGCATGTCTCTAGTAAGCATGCTTTGGTCTGTTAAGGCCGCTAATCTGGAAATGACTTCTACAATTGTTGCTAATTATCATGCTCAATGAGTAAAAAATTGGCTGCGTTTGTTCGCAGTGGAGCAGAGAAGCAGCACTGACAGATTATTGCTCCAAAGCTGTGACACGAGAAGTCAGGGTTTTTTTTCTAATCATTATTCAATGCAGGGGATGCTCTTAATGAGTTCATTTAGGCCAGTGTTTCTCAATTATTCTCTGTCGCGCCCCCCTAAGAAGAAAAAAACATCTTGCGCCCCCCCGCGCAACTATAAATATTATTATTTGTCTTTAAATTTGTTATAAGTACATGTCTGCATAACACATTTTCCTTATTAGGTATAAGAGAAAAAATAAAGAAATATGGAACAACTTACAACAAAGAATAGCGTTATTAACTGTAACAGAAAAGATTTAAGGTTCATCTGAAATGTAAAAAAACATTAAATCCTTAATAAAACTGTAAACATTGCTTGACTGATCGTGATTGCTGCCAATATTCGACACGTTTTCTCTGAAAAAACTCAAGCGGTTTATCAGCGTGATTGGAGTGTAATGTCTTTAAGTGATGCCTTCATTTATTTGGCTTCATGCTGTCCGCTGCCAACATTTTTAGACTCAGTAAGCACACCTGTCTCTCCTCGTCTCCCACCGCAAACACAGTGAAGACAAGCGCTAAAAACGCGTCGTCATATTTCCTCGTCTTAGCTTTCGGGAGACTTTCGTTTGTCTCTTTATCTCTTTCTCGCCGACAGTCTTCTACACTTCATACTCTGCCAATGAGAGCGCCACTGCCCCCTCGTGTAGTGGAGTGGTATTGCACTATATTCTAGAACAGTAAAAAAAATAGAAAAATAAAAAAGCAAGTTCCCCGAGGTCAAACGTGCCCCCCTTGATGGAGCCTCGCGCCCGCCTCACTATTTGAGAACCACTGATTTAGCCCAACATTCACACTGATCCTTGTCACTTTTGCACAGGCAGGACTATAGTGTTAAATTAACACTGCTGGTGTGGATCTATAAGAACACTGCCACAAATGTATCACGATGCAGGTTGAATTAAAACACCAGCCAGTGTTAGTTCCACTTCACTGGAGAGTTTGCTGTTTGTATTTAAATGTGCCAGCTTAATTCAAAATTTGATAATTAAGTTTCCGGATTTAATGTAAGTTTAGGTGTTTACTCTTAATAATATTATTATAATAATTAGCATATTTTCAACCACTCACTGTGATCATTTTAACCAGAGAACGTTTTAATTTAGCTCTTTGAGTTTGCTGTGAGTGTGGGGAGAGATTTGTTCCAAATTACAGATTTGCATTGAACACACATACATTTGCTAAAACTTTATTATTATACATTTAACAAACTAATCACTTGCTTTACATGAGGTTGTGCATCAAGTACTATGAATAACTATGAATAAGTTATTAATTAAACAGCTAACTTTTCCTTAGATTAAGGCACCTGCTGAGACAAAAAAGTTATTTTTTTAACATCTGGGGATGTCATTGCCCTCTTTTTTTCTTTCATATGACAAGAAAGACAAAACACACAATCTCAAGGCTCTCAGTATGAAGTCATCAAAAACATTTATATGAGATGCACAGCTTTGTTCATTGCCTCGTTCAGTCGGTAGTTATTTAGCTTTTACTGTTTAGAGCTGAAGACAGTCTGAAAAACTACAAGTTCTTTGGAGTGCGTTTTTTTAACAAATTTAGCGATCCTGAATGTCTGCAGTCTACTTTGACTCTCTGAGGTAGAAATGATAGCGGCTGAAACAGAGTGGATGTGTTGAAGTTGAAGATTACTAACTTTGAAGAAGCACGGAAATAAAACCATCTGTACATTTTTATATCACTCCCCGTGTGATGTTGGTATGATTCTGGGTTTCTTGTGATGATATGGGTTTTCAAAGTTTATTAAAAATGTTGAACATGGATTGAATAAAAAAGAATTACAATGTAAATGAATGAAAACAAAAAACACATAAAATCTTGGTTTGCTTCTGAGATTTTTTATAACTTCGTTACCGTCAGAGATCCACCAGCATCATCTGATGAGATTAATATAACCAATACTCACTTGAGCCAAATCACACGAGATCCACGTCACATGAGTTCTAGCAAATTTATCTGAAGATTAGTGGGTAGCACGGTCGTCTCACAGCAAGAAGGTTGCTGGTTCAAGCCTCTGCTGGGTCGGTTGGCATTTCTGTGTGGAGTTCTCATGTTCTCCTCGTGATCGCGTGGGTTTACTCCGGGTGCTCCGGTTTCCCCACAAGAACAAAGACATGCGATATAAGTGAATTGAGTAAGAACAATTGCCCATAGTGTTAAAGAGTGAATGTGTGTGTGAATGTTTCCCAGCGATGGGTTGCGACTGGAAGGGCATCCGCCGCATAAAACATATGCCAGAGAGTTGGCGGTTGATTCCGCTGTGGGGACCCCGAAAGGGAAGAAAGCCGACATGAAGATGAATGAATGAATGAATGTGTTATGATCAGTTTGAGGAAGGACCCAAATGCAAGGGAATAAACTAAAAGTCTTTATTAAAGAGGGAAACCAAACTGCTGTTCAATAGAACAGGGAAAACTCAGGCTTCTTCGGAAGGGGGAAAAACTGGAACAGAGGTACGCCTCTCCGGAGGGAACGAAAAGAAAAGTCACTCAGGATCCGCTCCCGCAGGCAGGGAACAAACCAGGCTCCGGATCCTCAAGAAAGAGAGGTGAGCTCACCGGCTCGTTGAAGGATGACTGGCGCTCAGAGGCGGTCTGGGTCGAATCACTGCAGATCCTCACTGTAGGTTAGGCAGAGTTAGGAACACTGAGATCCAGACAGAGAAGAGACCGGTAGATGAGACGACACACGACACGAGGGAAGGGAGCACGATCCGCTAGCACGCTGAGAATGAAGATTAATAACTCACGGAGAGAGAAGGCAGACAAGGTCCTTAAAACCCCTTAGTAACAGCAGCCGCGGCTGGTAATCAATTAGCGGGAGCGACGCAGACAGGTAACAGCAGGAGAAGAGGGAAACAAGCTTAATGAGCTGATGAGACAAAGAAACAGTCCTAACAGAATGACTACAATTCCCAGCACTCATCGTCTACCAACTGTTGTTTCTCCTGGAAGTGTCTTGACTTGACTTGGATTGTGGACTCTCTTTTCAACCTGCTGTTTATTCCTACCTGCTCATCTGGCTCCATTCGGCCATAGTGATGGGCAAACTGTGAAGAGTCATGAAGCACAGAAGCAAATTAATAAATGTGCTGTATTGGTTTGAGGCTTTGTCCCATATTGACATCTAGTTGCCCTTTTTAGCAACTGCTCAGATACAACCACTTCAGATTGTTTTGACAGTTTCCAGATCTCCATCCACAATGTTGTGTTTATGGACACGTGACACAACTGTGACGGAATGCTTAAAGCTTTGTTTGGCGAAAATCGTGTGACTTTGCGGTTTTGAATCAAGCTTCGTATCAATGTTACGAATTGTCTGTGCTTCGAGATCTCAGCGTAGTGTCCGTTTCGTGGCAGCCATCCCTATTCCTCCACCAATCACCTGTATCTCAGAGGCTTCTGATCACTAACGAGATCTTTTTTGGTGGTCATCTTCATCCTGTTTGCTATCTCCTTCATCATCTATTCCTGATTACTGTTTGGTGTTGGTGTTGTCTGTTCTCTGGTTCATCATCAGAGCCTCATGAATTTGATGTTGTGTTTCACCAATAAATGTCATAGCACTTTCCCCTTCGTGTCTGCCGGTATCCCTGACAGGTAGCTATTTCACAAGAATCTTCACTTTGTGATTATCTGAGGTTTTCTGTGAGACGTGTCACTGAACTTCAGACACAGAATCAATCAGAACAGCTCAGCCTTTCTTCTGATTCGGCAAAGCAGATGCTCAAACCTCAGAGGAGCATTTGAAGAGTTTGCTTCCAAAACGTTAAAACTCCTTTTGATGAGTATGATGAGCAAAAATATGTTTTCTTTTTCAAGGACGAGGTTTTGAGAAAACGCAGATTTCCACAATAAAGCAGATATTGTGACTTGTGGAAAATCGATTGTGGGTTTATCAACTCCTTTTTGTTTAAATGCCTGTATTGCGCTTTGGAACCAAACTCCTATATGGTCTAAAACTTCCTCAGAACAGATATTAGCCTTTTCTCCTTCAATGTCCAAGCTCACCTAGTGCTGAAGGATATTTATTTCTTTTGCAATAAATCCTTCTCTTTCCAAAGGCTTCACGAGTCTCAAAAGTCAACAATAAACTAGCAGACTTATATTGAATCCAGAAATTTCCTTCTTAGCAGATCTAATCCACTAGCAAATCTATTGATTAGCTTAATCGCTAGCTAAGTGAGTATAATATAGTCATATTCATTAATTTAGTTGTATTGCACAATTAATGTTACACACCTTTTTATAACAGTCAGGGCCACTGGGGGTGCAGTAACCCCCTGTGCCCGCAAACTCCACCAATGGCATTCTGAAGAAATGTCAAGTGTCATTGTGATTATATTCATAACTACACAATTTTTGGGTACACATATTATAAAAACTATATAACTCAACTTCTATGAACAGTACACTGAAAGAAAAATCATGACCTCATTAGACTGGTTTGATCTTGGCTCCGTCCCAGATTTGAAATGGCACAAACACGTCCATAGCAAATAATCTGGCTGTTAAGATTTCACAACATCAATATCCCTTTCAACAATAAACGTCACTCACATCCACAAAAATGATGCTCTGAGCTTCACAGAGCCTCCATTAAATCAGGTGACCTCTCAATGCAGATGTAGAGCACTGGAGAGGTGAAACACAGGCTTCATTCAGTGTGGAAAATAAATAAATTCTCCATCCCTCCAGCTCTCGTCACTATCTCATCCCTCTCTCCTGTGACAAGCGTGACAACCCACCATGACGATCACAGAAATTGCCTATTATAGATGACAGTTCCGCTAAAGTTAATGCACAGAATGCCCCTGTGTTTCTCAGAAAGCACTGCACAGGTCAGAAGAGCTGCTGAGGATACACAAGAGCACTCTCTTTCTACCTTCTTGGTCAGGGACAAATAACCATTGGTATGAAAAAAAACAAAAAACATCTGAATATAACAATAATGCTAAAAAAAATTTAAAACAGCTGATTAGATGTTCATTTAAATTGATAGATTCTATTTCTTTTGAACAGTAATGTCTCTTTAATTTACCCATTGTGTTAAATTTTGTGCAGATTGTTGATTATTGTAAATATCATGGATGTGGAGCGAAACGTCACCCTTCCAGGACAAAGCATGACTACGGGATAGTCAAAAACACTTTATAATTTGGTGGACCAGAAATGAAGAGAAAATATAATTAAAACCTTAATAAGGCTCCATGATTAATAAAATCGCAATCGCAAAGCATGATAACAGCTATAACTGACTATTTATAGCGTCTAGTGGCTGTAACGATCTAGTCTAAAAGCGAACAAAGTTGACGTGCTTGTCTTTTTTTCCTTTTCGTTTACTATCATACACTCTGATTGTTTGTAACATTTTAAAACATTTCTTTATATTAAGAAAGTATTTGTTTTTATTTGTTCTAGTTCATTTAGGTAAACCTTTGAGAAAAAATTATAACAATGTAAACTTTGATTTGTGTCATCTTTTTTTTTATATAGGGATTTCAAAAAAGTAAACTAGCAACACCATATTGTCATCCTCAGGGTTCATTCCATATTAAAAGTAGCTGCTTAAATCTGGAGAACACAATACTTTTTCATTTGGATATGAAATATAACATATTAAGTGTACAAAATATTAAAACATTACTTGAACATGTACTTGCATGCTCTGACAGTGCACAATGTTGCCACTAGATGCTGCCAATAATTTAAAATATTCACAAAATTGTACTAATGCAAAGTCCGATGTTTAGAGCAAACAATCACACTTTCACATCCAGTTGGTGTTAAAAAACTATAAATTATAAAAAGTTATATATTAAAAACACTTTCCAAATAAAAGGAGTCAACACCTTTTGTCAGTTTTCATTCATATGTATTAAGATATTAGACTTCAAACCCTAAACGCAGAGTTCAACATAACTTTACTGAAAGTACTGAGAAGTGAATTAAAAAAATATTTCAGCCATGGGATCACAGACAAACAACAACTATGGGGTAATATTTAAACTGCAAAGTGCAGAAAATAATAAACAAGCAATATGCAAGACTATTATTGAAATAGCAAAAATTCTAAAACAAGAATCTGATTAAGACAGGCAGTGCCTTGCAATGAACTCACAAAGAACTGAACATAAGTGGAGCTTATAAAAGGGGAAAATCAGAAAAATGAGGGCAAAGTCAGGAGATGGAACTGATGAGAAAATCAGGAACCAAATGTGATGGGCAGCGGGTACAAGCGAAGCAAGCAATGCTCTAAACGCTACAAAAAATAACACACACAATAGGAAGTTATCTGTCATTGTGATGACCGACAAAAGCAACAAATGAAAGACCAAAGTGAAACCTAAAAATACAAAAAGCACAAAAAAGCAGAACAAAAAAAGGAGATATTTAGAGACAAATGGAGGGGATCTATTAGGAATCTCATCCCTAAAACATAACAAAACTGTGACAGATGAACCATTTAAAAATGAGACCCCAGGAACTCTGCAGAGTACTAAGAAAGGCTCAACTGTGATTGGCTGACCCATCCTCTCAGGGTGGGGTTTAGCGATTATCTAACATCTATCATCTGTTCCGGAAACCAAACCTCACAGCAAATCACATTTCTAGCCGTTTCAACTTCAGGTTGGATCTCCCCTGTCACTATTAGCACTCACAAACTGTTTTCGGACAATATTCCGCGGATCACCCCATCACTCTCAAAGGCCGTCTGTGCTGCATCAGCCTCCATCATGTTTAATGGTGTTACGGCAAGAGGGACAGAGCCATTCACTGACATGAAATTGATTTAGTGCTCTGCCTTTAGGGGGCCGATAATGACCCCTCATCTCTGCATGACACACACCTTCATCTCCATTTCATACAGCCTTAAGAGAACGAGAACAGGCGTTTATCAATGTCCCCTATTCCCTTTCTAATAGAGTTGAGATGGGCAGTATCTGTCTCCCGAACAGAACAGAGAGGTTAAGTGTTTTACTGTGTAGTGCTTATGGTGGAAAAAAGGGCTCTTTACAACAGCTCGATCTTTACAATAGCCTTTCTACAGGTGGCTGAAAACACAGAGCGCATACAAAAACACACTCTCTGAATTTACTTGAACTGAAGCTGAGTTCAGATTTAGAACGAGTCAGATGTTTTGAGCATTAATTGATGCTTAAAATACTTTTAATAATATTAAAAGTTTGGATGGTTGGATGGATGGTTGGATGGATGGTCGGTTGGTTGGATGGTTGATTAGATTGATAGATGTATGAATAGATGACTGGCTGAATGAATGATTGGATGGATGAATGAATTAAAGAATGAATGATGGATGGATACATGGTTGTTTGGATGGATGGATGGATGGATGTATGGATGAATAGATGGATGGAGATATGAATAGATGTATGAATAGTTGGATGGATGGATGAATGAATAAAATAATGATTGAATGGTTGGATGATGGATAAATGGTTGGTTGGTTGGTTGGATGGATGGATGGATGGATGAATGAATGACTGGTTGGACAGATGGGTGGATGAATGGTTGAATGGACAAATGGATAGATACATGGATGAATGGGAAAGATAAATAAAAAAATTATTGCTGTTGTAGGCTGCCTCATGCATGCGAAACACCACCACATTGGGTGTACGCGTGCCGCCTTCGGGTCTCTTTTCTGACGCTTGAGGCTGCCTCTCGGGACCCCACTTCTATTGTTAATGAACCAGTCACCACGTGTAAGCACCTTTAGCCATCCCCCCAAATAGTATTTTTGTCCACTCTCGTCTTGTCAACGAAAACTCACTGCCATCTTTTTTGTCATAACATAGACATTATTAGCGCATTATCGTCTTGTTATCATTGCGAGAAAAAAGTGTCAACTAAATAGTTTCGTTATGATCATCGTGTATGAAAACAACAGTGGACTACTTCCATTTCTATCTTCTTGGACTTGATTTTATGTTTCTTATCATTTTTAACCACATTTGGAAAAACTGTAACAAAACCTCTCACCTTCTGGAGATATTGTTCTTATTTGTTTCAAAAATCACTAATTGAATGCTCATCGCTAGCTCTTTAAGATATAACACCCTGTGTCAGATTCATGGATGATGCAGATGTTCCTTTAGAAATCAGAAATACTCCTGTGGGTAGTTATCACTGCTCGAGTGTCGTTTTTGTGCGTGGTCATCTGTCAAAGACGGTTCGTGTCAGAGATCTTCACGTGCGTGCTTCTGTATGAGTGTGGCTCCACCGACTGCTTCATGCGCCGGGGCGAGGCGGGTCAGCGAAGCGTGAAATCTCTGGGTTTGATGATGTGTGCTAAACAGCCCTCGGCTTGCTGCCGTAATGTAACCGAAGAAGGTTTAAGCTCTTGTGACAGCGATGATAAGATCTTAATGGGCAGGTGAGCTACGAGGGCAAAGAGCATGGAGGGGAAGTAAAGAGAAGGGTTTCGTGAGGAAGCTAAAATAAACCATGTCACATGTTATTACCTTTACCATTCTTGCTTTGCGTTTGGTTGAATGAAGATTTCCACCCAATTGAGACTCTCTGATGCTAAACTATAGATGAATTTACAGCAGACAAAAAAAAAACCTGGGTTAAAGAGCAAGAGGAGCACTTTCGACAGAACTAGAAAGCTGAGCTCTGTGTGGCCCCAATTAGACAATTAGACTTTAATTGAGGCTTGTGATCTTGGACTTGAGAGTTAATCGTGTTTAATCATTGCTGCACAATATTAATGCTCAATATTTAAAGGAGCTGTGCATAATCTCTAGAATATGCTTATAGAATGATAAACATCAGAATGATTTGGCCCTTCTTGACAAAACATGCATCTATACAACCGAACGCAGTGTATCAGCTGAGTTAAACGTTGTTTTACTGGCCTTTATAACATGTTCTCATAGATAACTCTCAACCGCATCTTATCTGAAGATTTAGTTTGCTTTATCAAAAGATTAACAGTAGTGTTAATATATATATATATATAAATATATATATTTGTTATTTAATCTTGCTACTTAATAATGAATAGTAATTGTGTTGTTCCCTTATAGTTTAGGTTTATATATATATATATATATATATATATATATATATATATATATATATATATATATATATATATATATATATATATATATATATATATATATATATATATATATATATAACTATATAACTAGATTAGATATCTAGTTAAAAAGCATCTTAACAAACTTTATTTGTTATTCAATGTTGCAGGTTCACTTGTTTAAAAAGCATTTATATTGATTCTGGGGATTTATTTATTTATTTTAGCTTTTTAAAAAATAATGATTAACATCTGGATTTTAGTTGGTTTTCGTGAGATGCGCTATAAACATTTGGAGCAGAATATAGTGGTTTAAAATTAAAACAAAACATGTTTTTCATCAAGAAATTTTAATTTATAGTGTTTTGGAAGCTCAGAATCTACTCATATCAAGGCAAGTGCACAAATATAACGGTCACTAAACAATCTTTCTATAAAAGAAGTTGCATCATGTGATAGAAGTAGAGCCATCGGATTGGAGAGGAGAGAGCATGAGCTTACTAAAACCTCCTTTTATAACACATTTTACTTTTTTTAGGACTTGACAACTACCAGGTGATGGTGTGAAGAGTAGAGTGAACCCTCTAGGTGTTTGGATGATTTATATTTAGAGTTTTATATCTTTAAACTGCCTATTTATTTATGTCTTATCAGTGTTTCTTTATTTTATTCCTAAGTAAACCACTTTAAATGTCTATGTCACTTTAAATGTCTATGAAAATGTGATTTTAATCAGACCTTCTGAAAGCTAGTGTTACTGGACCATGAGGCTGATGAATAATAATAAAGAGTCCATGGTTGAACAGGTAGAAGCACTCAGGAGGAGACTGAACAAAATTAACCAAGAATATCCCACAGAGGAAGAACCAACAACTATAAAACTGAACCAATTTGTTTAAGTTCACTGGACAGACCTTGACAGGATTTAGATCTGCTTTAAACTCTCCAGTCCTTTCCTAAAGACTCTGCTGAATTAATAACCTGAGGCAAGCTTAGAACCAATTATTGGCTTTTTCCATTTTCAAAAGAGGATCAATGTATTGGTAAAATTGCTTCCACGTCTTAGAGGGATGAAGAAATCAAATTATCTTACAGACAAACAAAACATCTGATTAAAATGCAGATAAAAGAAGGAGCATCAGACACATGCCCGAAGCTCTCTTAAAGCTCTGTTCTGGCAGGAAATGAAAGCATTATGTGGAGCTCAATTGAATGAAACATGCCAAGTGGAAATGGTGCAAAAAAGCGTCGAAACCAACATTTCCTGTGTACTTCAGACTAATGCAAATCAATTATTTGTATTCTTACAACAATATTGACTGATGGTGGATTGAAGCTTCCTTCCACTGGATCAAGAAGAAACTACCATCTGCAGTTTTTATCTTTAGTTTTTCCCAGTAAAGTTCCTTTCTATGCAGTCTCAGGATGCGGTTGGGCTCCTGATATACCACAGAGAAGATTACTAAAAATCTTCTCAAAGAGCCTGTTCTCCCTTGTGTGATTTGTTGTTCTGTCTAAACAATACTTTGAAAAATATGCTAAGCTTTTCAAAATATTGCAGTGAAAGTTGCGGACTTCAATGTGAAATGACTTTGATAGTGCTCATATGAGTCGGTAATCGCTCTAGAGCATCACAGACGAGTAAATATTTTCAGTTTGAAACAGGGAAAACAAGCTTTTTTAACTTTCTGAAATTTCAGAGTTTGCCATGACATGAAACCAGATGTACTCTTCTTCTTCTGCACTTAAGCACACTACACTTATATACGTTCGTTCAATCATTTACAAACAATCAGTCCTTTACAATTTGTTGTTGCACTTTACTTATTCTACTGTACTTATGTTGCTTGCACTGACTGCTCCATTGTACCACAGGAAATTCCTTGTGTGCACACAAAGCTGATTCTGATTTAAGTGTCTAAATGGGTCACAGTGTGCTGTATATGGAGGCAAGACACCAGTTTCCTTACAGGACATCATTTTAATAAAACTTATATATAAAACAGAACACAAGCCCAACAAATAAAAGGGTAGCTCCCATTTCAAATGCCAGAAAATTGAAACATGCTAACTAAAAATTAAAGACAAGAAGAAAACTAAGAAAAAAACACAAAATCCAAGTATTGGAATAAATTACAGTGGCAGGATGATCAAGAAACACACTGTGTGTAAAAGCAGCCGAGTACGCAGAGAAATGAGCTCACGAGGAACAGAACAGTGATGTGAGAATATAAAGGGGAGAAATCAGAACATGTGATGGGAACACCAGGAGGAAGAACTGATGAAATACCGAGAAAGTATATGAAGGGATGGAGATACGAACGGGAAACAACCACAGATGTGAAGAAAAGAAAAATGCACAGATGAAATGAAAGAAAACAAATACATTCAATAACTGTCTGACAAAATCAAACCCCCTCAAAAAATGTTTTGCCTGCATGTGATCCTTTTCGAACTACATGCCAAACAATCGAACAGCAGACATTAGACAAAACAAGCGTCTTGAGAGGATTTCTCAATCAGTGCACACCAACAAAGAGACGCGGCTCAAGAAAACGAGAGGGAAGCTATCAGAGCTCTGCTGCCAAACCTGAAGGAAAACACAAGTTCTGTTGCAGAAACGTTCTATGTGCATGCATTCATGTGATCACAGATGGGAGGGAATACATTTGAACTAAAATACCTCAGACTTAGGCAAGAAGAGAACTAAAGCATGGTAAACAACAAAACACATCAATTAAGCACTGGATTAAAAAACAGGAAAATAAACAAGAAATCTGACGTGTGAAGTTAGCAGAGAGTTTAAAGACAAATAAGCTCTCTACAGAACAGAAAACAGAGAATATAAATGGGAGAAATCAGAACCGATGCCTTGAGTCCTCAGAAAGACAACGCGACAAAACAACAGCTTAGATTTTCCAGATTTAAAAACAAAATCAAATAAAACTGAGCAACATGTCAAACCTCGCAGTCGTAGCAGTCTGGAGAAAGCAATTCATGCATTTATTAGTTTGCGCTTAGAATACTGTAAGGCCCTTTATGTGGGAATACATCTAAGCAGTCTACATCGTCTACAACTAGTTCAGAAAGATGCAGCCCGCCTCCTTTCCAGTACCAGAAAACATGAACACATTACACCTATTCCGCACTGGCTCCCAGTTAGTGTTACAATTCAATTAAAAATTATTTTTTTTTAGAGCAGTGAATGGTGCTTTAACACCTGCTGGAGACCCCACGGTCCCGGTGTAAGAAATGGGGTGATCATTTCTTTACTGTGGTGGGTCCAAAGCTCTGGAATGCCCTACCCATCGACCTTCGCTCCATTTCTGCCTTACCCGAGTTTAAAGCGAAACTGAAAACATATTGGTTTAAAATTGCTTACAATTGCTTTCTTAAAGTTTTATGTGACATGATTTTATTATTTTAGACAAAGATTGTATTCTTACCATGGTCAGCCTTGGCTGTTGGAAGGTGCTATAGAAATAAAGTTTGATTGATTGATTGATAAACGGCAGGTGACAAGACATTGAAAATACTTTATGATAAAAGTTCAATTAGTGCACACAACACTAGAGCTGTAATCAGGTCTAAAAAGTTTGACCTTGACCGAGAGAATTTAGACCGACCCAAAACAGATTTCGTTTGTGGGCTTATTTATGAGCCCAAACCCGACCTATGCCAGAGATTATTTTCAAGAAATAACAATTTATAGATATTGCAACTCAATATTTTAATGATAAAAATGGTAGAAGCCACTTGAAATTCAAATAAAATAATTTAGCCTCCAACATCTGTTTCGACTCCTCAGCATACATTTTTGCATCTCTCGTAGCAATCTAAGTGCTTCCATGACCATTTCTGCCTTACCCGAGTTTAAAGCGAAACTGAAAACATATTGGTTTAAAATTGCTTACAATTGCTTTCTTAAAGTTTTATGTGACATGATTTTATTATTTTAGACAAAGATTGTATTCTTACCATGGTCAGCCTTGGCTGTTGGAAGGTGCTATAGAAATAAAGTTTGATTGATTGATTGATAAACGGCAAGTGACAAGACATTGAAAATACTTTATGATAAAAGTTCAATTAGTGCACACAACACTAGAGCTGTAATCAGGTCTAAAAAGTTTGACCTTGACCGAGAGAATTTAGACCGACCCAAAACAGATTTCGTTTGTGGGCTTATTTATGAGCCCAAACCCGACCTATGCCAGAGATTATTTTCAAGAAATAACAATTTATAGATATTGCAACTCAATATTTTAATGATAAAAAATGGTAGAAGCCACTTGAAATTCAAATAAAATAATTTAGCCTCCAACATCTGTTTCGACTCCTCAGCATACATTTTTGCATCTCTCGTAGCAATCTAAGTGCTTCCATGACCATGTAATTGTATGTATACAATTATATAAATCAAAGATCTTCAGCTCTACACAACACAAGCCAATCAGAGGTAGGCTATTAGAGCTCCACCATTAAATGTCAGGAAAGGACACGACTGCTGTTGCAGTCGAAACCTGTTGACAATATGAGAACTTTTATGTGCATTCATGTGATTGCAACTATTTGCCTGATGTCCGAAGGTCCCAGCATTTTGAAGACCCCCAAACACCAAAGTGAGTCTGAGCTAAATTGTGAAGTTTCAGCTTAAGTGTCTCATTAACATAACCCATTAACAAAGCGTGCCCAGGAGGTTACTGCCTTTATTACACCATTTGGCCTTTACTCGTTTTCTGTTATGAGTTTTGGTTTGCGAAATGCACCGGCCACCTTTCAAAGGTTGATGAATCGCATTGTTTATGGTTTGGAGGGGTGTGCTGTTTACTTAGACGATGTGATTATTTTTAGCGACACCTGGGATCAACATCTCAGACGGATTCGGGCCTTATTTACTCGGTTGGCAGAAGCAAATTTAACCATCAACCTGGAAAAATGCGAGTTTGCTCAGGCCACAGTAAAATACTTGGGAAAAGAGGTGGGGCAAGGCATGGTGGGCCGCTTCAAGAGAAAGTGTTGGCTGTGGAAAATTTTCCTTCTCCTCCAACCAAGAAGGAATTAATGCGTTTTTTGGGTCTCGTTGGATACTATAGGAGTTTTTGTCCTAATTTTTCTACGGTAGTATCTCCTTTGACCGATCTTTTGAAAAGCTCTGTTAGGTTTGAGTGGACGAATAAATGTCAAAAAGCATTTGACAATGTTAAGATGCTCCTAATGACAGCTCCTGTACTTCGTTCGCCTAGATTCGATCAACCTTTCAAGATCCAGGAGTCAGGTGGGAGCCGGTGCGGTACTATTACAAACAGACACTCGTGGAATGGACTGTCCGGTATGTTATCTTTCACGAAAGTTCAATAAACATCAAAAGAACTAAGCGGTTAGGAGGCGTTAGCATGGATTTGGGCACTCCAGTATTTTGATGTGTATGTGGGAGGAGGTGCTGAGGTACTGGTGTATTCCGATCACAATCCGCTCACCTTTCTACATTCTTTGCAGAGTCCGAACCAGCGTTTAATGAGATGGGTTTTGTTTCTCCAACCCTATAACCTAAACATTCGGCATATTAAAGGAGCCGATAATGTTATAGCCGACGCGTTATCTCGAGCATGTATTTAGCTTATCTGCCCTTTAGCTTGCATTTTGCTCTCCTCTTTCACCTTAAATTGCTTTCAGGACCCAGATTGCTGGAGAGGGAGGAGAGAGGAATGTGAGTTGGAGGAGTAGTGGAGTAAGTCTTGAAATGGTAACTTAGTTTTTTTACTATTCAGTTTGTATTTAATTAGTTATGTTTTTTGTTACGGTGAAAGATTTTTTGAAGGGGGGTGTGTGACATCCTGGGTCAGTGGCTGTACGGTGACGTCACGTCCTGGGTGTCACGTTGATCATCGTATAGGTGCCAGCTGGAGGGGAGTGGCTTGTGCACCTGACGGTTGTTTGGGGACAGCATAAGAAGGTGCCAGCTGATCTGATCGGAAGCGTAATTCTCCCGGCGGTGCGTCGATGTCTGGCCAGGATTCGATCCGCAGTGTACCTGACGTCCCAGACGGTAGCGTGGAACGATGAGCCAGGAAATGCAGCTTAATCAGCTGGCTTCGACATGCCTATCCTCCTTCCCTCCTTTAATTAGTCCTATCTTCTTTATTTTATTTATACAAATAAATATTATTTAGTTCAAAGTGCGTCTGTCCTCCTCTTTTCTTACAGTTTGTGAGCCGGCTGTAACAAGGACCCAACTCAAATCAATCGGAGATCACGCAACAGCACCACAGTTAGAGATTTGATGATTAAACAGTGATCCAAACACAGACAGCAGCGGAAACACACCCTCACGAAACCAAATCAAACTTAACTCCCAAAATACTGGGCAATCAAAGCTTCAGAATGATTGAGCGAGGCACGAAATCCAATACAGCTCAATCTGAGGTAATGGCTGCCTGAGACCTCCGGCTGCTTTGAGGAGAAAAACAGTACAGGGGCTGAATTGTGGGAAGGCCAGCGTGCTGAATAGACCTGCTATTGACGTCATGCTTTGAGTGTCGATCCTTTCATGCCTCTTCAGCCTTGTAGATGATCAACAGATATAATAAGCCATCCCTGTCTGAGGGAATGGAGCACATCTTCACCGTCTCCAGCAGGGTTTTCCATCGTAAATTTTGAGCAAGAGTTTGATTTTATGAAATATGTTCAAGAAAAGAGCTGGGGGTACTGGGTCAAGGAGCACGTGTTGGTTTTGGAAAGCATTTGGTGAAATGTGAAGATGGATTTGGAGTCTGTGGTGAGGATGGGGAATGAAAGCCATTGTTTTCTGTCATGTATGCTTTCCATCATCCTTGACATATTGCCTCTGATACACGTCATAATTCAGAGAAAAGTGATGGTGAGGGCTATGTAGTTTCATAGCTACAAAGATGACTACCAGCCAAACCTTCAGACACACCTTCTCACTTAATGGTTCTTTTTTCAAAACTGTTTTCTTTGTAGGTTTTGAGTGAAGGACACTATAAATGAAAACTCAAACCATGTTTGGGATGGAAAAACTTGCATAAATGTATATGTACCTGATTTATTAACCGTGGTATGGTGTATGTGGGACCCGTTTTCAGTTTTCATCCAAAAAAAAATTAAACAAGAAATTATAATTCGAAACTACGATTCGCTGGCCTCGACTTATTTTATGTAAAAAAAAAAACATATCAAAACACATTTGTTACGAAAATGGTAAAGCCTTCTCCACTCAAGAACTTTCAAAGATGTTGTTTCTCTTCTCTTCTAACTTGCTAAATTAAACAACTTGCATTAAAATAAATGTGATGTGCACATGACTGCGATGTGCTGCAAATGTTTCACAGCTGTTACGTGTAAAGAAGAAAGCGCATCAATCCAACATCATTTTGTGTCTTTTGTAATGTATCAGTTCAGGCACCGTTTTGGCACTGGTATCGAAACAACCCCAAATGACAACTAACCCTACAACCATAAGATCTCGTCTATCCATATTTCCAGCATATAAGACATGATTGTTCCATTGTTTCACTGATGACAAACAACTCAACATTAAGCTATCTTCAGCTTTGTGTAGAGTGGCTTGCAGAATTGATCTCATCCAACTTCATTAAATTTCCTGTAAAAAAATCCCCAAATCTAGTCTCTCGCCATTACACTAGACTCTGTTTCCAAACCAAAAGAAAGTTTGGGGATACACCTGGATCAAACGCTAACTTTGAAGTGCAACATATCAACTCTGTTACCTGTTCAGCCTTTTTCCACTAATGAAGCCATAACTTTACAGGTCACATCACTGCTGGCTCCAATAAAAACACGTTTGTTCCCCCAGGAGAAAATATCAAACATTTTATCCGTACATGGCCTCTTTGAGTAAATATCTGTGTTTGGTGTTCAGGTTTTAATTTAGAGCTTAAAATGTTAATTAGATTAATTACTTAAACTTTGTACGATAATTAAAAGCTTAATATCCACAGATAAACACTGCCTTGAGCAACCCAATCACTGAATTGTACTTAAAATAAAAACCTCTACTTTGTTGGAAGATGACTCATTCTCTCCGTAGCATCCACCCATCAAACAACTGCAGGTTGGAATAATGTCTCTCCAAACACTGGCTCCAGATTGCCAAAAAGTCTTCTATTAGCAGAGGAAGTAAGCAAAGAAAGACTGGCAGGCATTTCTGCCAACTGCCTCCCAGAGGTCTGAGACTGGAGGATGCATTCAACTCTATTCACACAAACCCACACAGCTCAAACCCAAACCCATCTGACTCACGATGTGCCAGACCAGAGTCGAAAAGCAGTTCTAAACATAGCCCAAAACCAAAGCCCCAGTCCCTCAAGATGATTGACTGCTGAAAGACAGAGCAAGTGTATTGAGCCGCTTCGAAAACATTAGAGAATCAACATCTCTTTTGTTTTTCTTGCTTTGCACAACATTAAACTACACACGGAGTCACCTGAAGGACTTTTATCTTGTAGATTAATTAGGAGGCAAATGCTGGCTTTAGAGCTTTTATTTAAGAGTTAACAAGTTCACTCTTTCTAATTACCTGGTGCCCAAGCGAAGCTGTTGAGCAACTGAGAAGCGTAGTAGGCCAGCAGTCCGAGTAAAGGATAAAACATGTTTAACTTTCCTATAAGGACAATAGAAATGTCTACTTACTTTGCTTTTCCCGTAACTGCACCCTACCATCAGCGATTGCAAGTCAACTAATTTGTTCTGAACACGGGTGATACAAGGGTGTCATATTTTTTCAGGGAAACAAGAAGGCAACTTCAAATTGAGGAAAACATACGGTACGGTACGTCAGTCTATTTATCTTTTTGTATTTCTTTTATTTATTATTAGTAAGGGTACAAAAATGACCTAGCATATTATATTACACACACACACGCACACACGTATGTTATAATGTCAGAAATGGTCAGAAAACGGCAGCCTACATGTCTCTTGAGCATATCTTCAACGAAAATGCTAAAATACTAAAAAGGACGTAGAGATCTATGATGTGTTTGTCTGAAAACAGACCCAGAAGCGCTAGTCTATCTTTCTTTGAAAAAAAAATGACTAAACATATTTTGAGAATGTGTACAATTAACTTTGATGTACAATTAAATTTATGTTAACTGAGACAGTGCACAAAAAATACAGAGGAATTTCCAGATAATCAGTAGGGAAAACATGTGTCTGTACTAGGGCGCAATAGAGCGTCAGGCCACTGGTGGCACTGCTGAGTCGAGAACCGGAAGGGAGGAGAAGAACGGGTAACTGGACACCCGCACATGCTTGGATGAATAAGGAAAAAAAAGATAAACAAAAAGAGAACTCCAAATGCCAGAAAACAAAGAGAGAAGAACAAGAATATTAAATATTGTGTAATGAGTCGTAAAAATAAACAAACACATGGATTATTAGTCACAAACTCCCTCTGGATCATTCACGAAAAGAGAAGTGGAAAACAGAGACAAAGCAAAGCGGAACAGAGTATTTCTTCCTGCTGGATGTCTCTTTCTCTCTCTCTCTCTTTCTGCTTCTGGCTTTAGCTCAGAGCAGCCATAAACAATCCACATTCGAGATCCAATCAGAACCCATCCATCTCCCCAAACAAATGGCACAAATGATTCCATCATCTCCACACTTCAACTAAAACAACAATCCAACCTTACCTTTCATCCCAAATTTGTTGCGCTCGCTGTATTTGTTGACGAGCACAAAAATCACAACGAGGAAGATGCATCCGAAGCCAGCCAGGCCGACAGAAATCGACGTCTACGGGGAAAAGAGCAAGAGAGCACTCAGTATAACTGAACTAACTGAAAGAGTTTTTGATTCAGAAGCATCCCAAACTGCAGAAACATCTTACTCCAAACAAGTCTTCGGATCTCTTGCCGTCTGCTTCAGGAGCAGGAGCTGCAGGAAACAGAAAAGGCTCAATAACAAAGCTAAAAGATGTTTCTCTTAAACTAGAAATACAATAGAAGGGAATAGAAAGGGTTAAAGGTGCCATATTATGTACCAGACTTTTGTTAAATTTCTAGCATGTATTAGTTTTGTTCCCTCATCAAGAACAACACCCAAGTTGTATTTAGATGAAGTGATGCGTGTTTCTGTAATTATTATTATAAATGATATTAATTTTTGTTAATATCTTATATTAAAAACAGTTTGATAATCATAGCACCTCCCATTGTTTACGTGCCTCAAGCTGACCAATCAGATTATTCTCTACGAACACGCTGTCTAAACCGGAAGTGTAAGAGTAGCAGACCAGAAGAACAGCTATTGAAAAACGTTGATTTTTCACAGAGTTCTGACTCTTCTTTTAGCGGGGGCATGATACAAACATGTCAGTGGGAGGAGCAGGGGTAAACATTGCATTTGGTGGAGCAATTTGAGGTGATTCAAAGACATCGTGCACCATAGATATTGCATTTTAAGGGTGCAGTGAGGGTATAGTGCTAACAAGCAGGCCATGGTCCAGACTCGAACCCAGAAACTGTCCCATATGGAACCGATGCTACAGACCAAACCAAACATTTTGATTGAAGGCCTACCGGGTGTTAATTTGATTCGGCGCGGCTAGTGTGATGTTTACAGTCGTTATTTAGCAAACACGAGAACGCATTGATCAACTGAATGCGAATAAGCAACACCACGTGACTCACTTCTGATCACAGACAAGAAAGGTTGCGAGTCAACATTCCCTGCAGATGAGAATGTTTAAGGTTGTAAAGGAATAAACAAACAAAAAAAACAGCCTTGACTTAATTTAAGACGAGGTTTAAAATTCTAGCAGGACGAGGTAGAGCTCATTTTACTTAGAGGAGATGAATGCATAAATATATTCAATTAAGATTCATTACCTCTTAAATTGTTTGAGACTCTCCTTCCTTTGTTTATGTTTTCAAAGTTAGGCAAAAATTATTTTGAAAAGCAGCCCTGCTTTTATTTAGTTTGTGTGGTCAGTTCGGTGTTACATTTATCAAAAGATGTTTTAATTGTACTGAATTGATTGGATTTGATATTTTGCTTTTTTTTGCAACTTTTTTACTTTTTCAACTATTTACCTACCTTTTTAACTTTTTTTTTTTCAACTATTTTAGTTACCTATTTTAGTTACAGTTATCTAACTTTTACTGCCTTAAAGTTTAGCATTGCATTTCACCGAAATTATGATTTTTTTTTTATTTCGACAATTATCAGCAAAAAAATTGTTAGCCTTCTGCCTTCACACACATTTTCTGCAGGAAATGCAATTCATCTAGTTAGATTTGATTAATTATTGATTACATTTATGCAACTTCATAACATATTGCAGTAAATAGGTTAAAGAGGTCCATCTACTATTTTGTTTCTGGATCTCTTTAGGTTCTAGCTGACTCCCCTTGGTATAGAGCAGGTGTGTCCAACGTCGGTCCTGGAGAGCCGGAGCGCTGCACATTTTTGGTTCAACTATCATGAAACACACCTGTGGCACTAATTCTGGTCCTCTGATTGGCTGAAGTAGAGTAGTATGCCTACTACAGCAGGGTTGCAACTAAAATGTGCAGGGCTCCGGCTCTCCAGGGCCGACGTTGGACACCCCTGGTATAGAGGGTTCATATATTTATTCTGAATGCATGAATACATGGCACCTTTATAGGTTCGAAGCTAACAATCACACAGTAGAATCTGAGGCTTAAGCTGACTGCTCACGATCCATAATAACCTGTTGTTGGAGACTCCTTAAACCTTAAACTAATAAATAAAAAAATAAAAAATAGATGTCTGAATGTACTTACTGAAATCCATAGTTCCTGAATGACCAGCATGAGAGGGAAACAGATAAAAGCAGTGGTTAAGACCCTCTAAAGAGAGCACTCAGTCCTTAAAGGTGCCATTTCATGTAAACTGGATTTTTCTGACATTTCTATCCTTTGTTGTGCTGTCCCCTCATCAACAGCATACCTCAAGTTGTAATCAGCTCTCAACATTAATGTTTTGCAGAATTCAGGCTAACAGGTGAGGCACTGCCAGCAAGGGGTGTGGTGGAAGCATGGCAGTGGGAGGAGCAGAAGTAAATGGTATATTTGGCAGAGCCCAACAATTAGAAAACAACTTTAGTTTTACAATAAACAATGCATTTGAAGGTTTTGAAGGGTTCAGTGATAGTCTAGAGGGGTCACATAAAGATTCAAAATGGTTTAAAAAGGGCATACAATGGCACAACCTAAATCAGATTCATGATCTAGCACTCCCGTTGACTCACGGGCCATCATTAGGTTTTAAAATTTGGCAGAAGGCTGGACATCATTAGGATCTCTGGTACAAAGTTTGTTCTGACTATCACAAAGCATTTGCGAAATTTGGGCTTATGACCATTTTGGCGAGTTCATGTTAAAGTTGTTTGAGCGTTGTTAAAAAAATCAACCAGAAGAATCAATCTGAAATCAATATCTTTTGGTTGGTATGTTCAAGATGACCATGGTCGGATGAGCGGTCTCGGAGGAGTTTGAAAAAGTGTGTTTTCAACTTTTTAAACAAAAATGGAAAATCTTGGTGTCTATGTTCCCGGCTTGCTTTGAGGAAAAGGATGAGACCAACCATGTGAGCATATGGTAAAACTAGCTTAATAGCATGGCGGATATAGTAACATGTCCTGACTCGCCATGACCAGATAAATTGAGATCAATTTGATGAGTTTTGGATGTACAGCTAGATAGTTATTAGCTAAAATAGCCATTATATCATATCTCCAGACCACTAGGGAGCAGTGTGTCGAAGCTCTGCAGGAAAATTCTTATCGCGTATGCAATATCATATGTCAAGTTTGATCTCATTTGCCTGCTGAGATATTGTATTACGAAATTTATGTTTACGAAAAAAAAATTGTTCACAGTTTGACAAATCGACATGAACTCCAAAATGTTTACTCAGCATGGTCTGTTGCTGGTATGATTAAAATTTCATTAAAATTAAAAAAATTTTATTAAATGAAAAGTGTAGTCACAAGGTGAGATTGCATCGCCATGAATCGAGGAATCAAATCATGCTTTTTTTGTTTCTACGACATATGGTTCATAAGTTACTGGCACGAACATAAGTGTACCTTCAGCCTAATGGTGGCGCTAGAGGGTTTTAGCTAGAAAGTCAAAATATGGATCAGTTGTAATACAGAATCTGCTCTAGGAGTGTGCAAAATGTCATCATTTTCCCGCAACTGGATCTAGGGGTTCACATTAACTTCAATGGCTGAAAAACAAGAATAATAGTGAAGAAAACCAAGGAACACAACAGCTGCCTCACGCTTTCTGTGCTTAGTCTCCAAAAAAGAACCCCAAAGATCAGACTTTGGTGTAGATGAGATCGTATTGTTTACAACATAAAAAATTGTGTTTGAAACATGAATACCAAAACAATTTGTGCAAGGTAGAGAGGCAGGAAGGTAAATGGTGACGTAGACACCTGCAGACTCACCGTCCTCCTCAAGAAAGGGTGGATCAAGGAAAAAGCCGTGGACTGTTTTGGTGACGACTCCGAGTGAATTATTAGCCACGAGTGTGTAGTTTCCATTGTCGTAATGTGTCGGGTTCTCAAAAGTCAAGCAGCCCTCTAAGTAATCCTTGTAGTAGTCCATCTCCACCCGGATGTATTCGCTCTGGTGGATCTCCCGGTCCTTGTGGAACCAGCGCAGGGTGGGATGAGGAAAGCCTCGGACCGTGAACTCAATGCAGGTGTGATGGCGCCGCTCCGGCTCGTCCAGCTTCACGATCAGCGGAGGGTCTGAGAGGAGGGAGCAGAAACAAACTAAGAAACAAGGAGATCTATGGAAACGAGTGCTTATACCGGACACTGGTGTTTTTTCTTCTCTTTGTTTGCTTCAAAAAATCCATCCATCCATCTTCATATCGGCTTTCTTCCCTTTCGGGTTCGCCACAGCGGAATGAACCGCCAACTCTCTGGCATATGTTTTACACGGCAGATGCCCTTCCAGCTGCAACCCATCGCTGGGAAACACACACTCATTCACACTTTAACACTATGGACAATTGTTTTTCTCTCAATTCACTTATTCCGCATGTCTTTGGACTTGTGGGGAAACCGGAGCACCCGGAGAAAACCCACGCGGAGAACATACAAACTCCACACAGAAATACCAACCGACCCAGCCGAGGCTCGACCCAGCGACCTTATTGCTGTGAGACGACCGTGCTACCCACTGCGCCACCGTGACGCTCGCTTCAAAAAATATAAGGTATAAAAGACTGGATTTTGTCCAGGAAAAAAATGTTACCGGATAGTGTCCAGAAAAACTCAGTTACTCTGACCAGGATTAAGAAACGATATTAAAAACGATTATCAAACATGTTTATACGATTATACAAATGTAGTTACTAACTGAATATTTTTTTTACTATTTTAACATTTTTTAAAGTGCATTTATCACTGTAACTGATGGCTTAGCTTGTTAAAATGAAAACAGCTTATAACTTAACCAAAATGTAAAAATTACAGTGCAAAAGATTTAAATACAGCTTGAAGCGTTTGTTTTAAAATTTATGGGTAGATAATTATTATTGTAAAAGGTTTGCCGATGAGTTCCTGAAGAATAATATGTGTGCCAGGCTGCTTTTCATAACTTTTCATAAAACCTTAGACTGAGATTTTATAGAGCCAACTGTACACATGGCAGGAAAATATAAGTCATTTGTCACTTTGTGCGATTTCATCTTAAAATAAAGCACTCAAAAGTAATGAAAAAATAGGAAAATAACTAAAGGTAAATACATATATCTTAATAGTGTAACATACAAAAAAATATCAACTCAAATAAAGAAAAGGAACAAGGAACACTATGACAAAACACAGAATTTTTACAATTTTAATTTATAAATTCTCCTGCTGCTGTCCCTGCCTCTTTACGTATCATTTTTGTAAATGTCACGGATCCAAGTGATCGTATATTGTTTAGATCGCTCATTTATCACATATAAATCACCTCATTAGGCCATCGATTAGATATTAGAGGTGAGGGGGGCGGGTCCGGACAGGAAAGACTGCTTTGATTTGTTATAAAAGAGGTTTTGGTGCTTTCCCAGCGATGGGTTGCGGCAGGGAAGGGCATCCGCTGCGTAAAACAGATGCCAGAGAGTTGGTGGTTCATTCCGCTGTGGCGACCCCGAAAGGGAACAAAGCCGACATGAAGATGAATGAATGAATGAATGAGGTTTTGGTGCTATTTTAGTTTTGCTAACCTAAAAACAAACTGTAGCATGAGAGTGTTCACAGTGTTCATGAACATATCCGTTTTCAAACAAAGTTTGTTTAGCATGACAAATTATTTACTAGTAATAGTACAATAAATAATTGAAAAGTCAACTAATATTTCTGATATTTGTAATGTTAAAAAGGAAATGCATCAAGATAAATTAGTAGATCATTCTCATTTTTACCGGCAAAAATAAATATTTCTGTAATAACAAAATACATAAATTGTATTAAATTAATTTTACGTTTACATTAAATTTACATTAAGCTAATTTGTTTATTTAGTTATGCATTTATTTTAATTTATTTTGTTTATTTAGTTATGTTTTTATCTTTAAATGTAATTATTTTACTTTTATTTATTGGGCTTATGTTTTTATTTCCATTTTAAATAAGTATTTATATATTTATTCTTTGTTATTGATACAATTTCTCAGCTAAGGTCTTATTCTTGGTATCCCATTGTACTTAATTTAATTTATATTATGTATTATATATTAAATTTAGTTGTTACATATATAATAACATTATAATATTTGAATGTATATATATATGTCTATACATTCAAATATTATGATGCTTCAAAAAATTTAAGAAATATAAACATAACACAATGGACCCTTACAGTATATCTTGATGTACCATAAAGCTTTTAAAATGTTTTTTTTTAATTAAGAAAAACAAGTTCTGTTCATGATTTCAATGTTGAGATGACAGCTTGCTCTGCTCCTTCTACAACTCATTTATATTCCCAGCATCATCACTATGGCAACAAACTGATCTTATTTCATAACCTTGCGAGAGGCAGTGTGAATATATTTCTGCGTGTTTGGGCTACAAAGAGATAAGATTATTTAGGATAGGCTTCAGTCGGCCAATAGACTGTCACATAACGACTGTTTTACTATTTCAGAGATAGTACTGATTACTGAAACCAATGACGGCTTGTGAATCTGGGTATTAATCAGCATATTGATGCTGTGGTTTCTTGGTTCAATGTTCTCTAACTTTTAGAAGACATCCAACCCCTGTGTTTTAGAGGTTAAGCATTCGCAGCTACAGCTTTTCTATAGGAAGCTAACAAATATGAGTTTATGCAGAGATCCTGGAAGCAGAGGTGGCTATCTTGTGTATTTCATACAACAAACCAAACTGAAATGCTTATATCATTGGTTCAAAATACTCCACGACTAAGTCTTCACCCTATTGCTTGGCACCAGATAACCCCTGTCTCCCTGTTCAGCCAGGTAAGGATTCTAGGAGTCATTTTGGACCAAATCCTCACCATTAAATCACACGTTAATGTCTCTCAGTGTTTAACACACGCAGGAAACTTTTTTGACTGCTTTTCATGAAATCCATTGCTATCTAAGGATACGTTCAGACTGCAGCCAATTTTTTTACCTGTTTGTGACCTGTATCTGATATTTCAGGACAGTCTGAACAGCTCAATTCAGATTTTTTTCAAATCCGACCCAGGTCGCTTTCATATGAGCTCCTGAATCAGATACAAATCCTATTTTTTGCCATGCAACCTGTGTCTGATCACCTTTATATGACTTTACGTCATTGTATGCTGACAGACGTCATATTTATGGTCTTGACTGGAACTTTCACATCAATCAGGGCTGAAAACGGAGCTGAAAGCAGTAGGTGGAAGGAAAGTGAAGTGAAAGAACTAATAAATATTTCTTCTTCTTGACATGATTTGGTTGAAATGATGGCGGGTTAGTTATTAAATTAACATAAGTTCGGGTGGAGTTTGGCTGATAATTAACCATCTAATCATAAAGTCCCATCTAAAACATTGCATTATATAAGACGTGACCTAAGGGAACAACATCAACTTCAAGCAATCTATCCCTCCTTCCACCCCTTCACCACTTCAAGGGGGGGGTGGGGGTTATCCAGGCCCAGATCACTTCCTGGTCCCGGAATCCTCGTCCGGACAGCTCGCCGAGCACGCTTCTCCATTGCTAGCCAATCCCGCTTGCGATACTAGGCAGCTATATGCAAGAGCGAACTCATGAAACTGAAATAATGCCACATAATCACCTCAAATCGCATTCTCCTCCATGTTTACTTTCGTTTTGATCAAAGCTATTTTCTGAACACCTCACAAGTAGCTGGATTGCGTTCAAACACAGGACAGATAAAAAAAAAAATCATAAAAAAAATAATAACTGTGCATTAAGCAATTGAGCAGTCTGAACGTAACCTAAAGAGTTAATCAACTGTCACAAGAACCAGACTTCCGATCCAGATGCGAGAGAAAAGTAGCTTTATTGTCTTTGAACACAGGCAGCTAATTGATGAACCTTCCAAACAGAAAGTAAAAACAATAATGGATGCGCTTGTCCTAACAGCGCCGTGCAGCACCCAAGCGTTCACTCTTCCTGAAGAAAAGAGAAAACTAAAAACTGGACCAGATGGTCCAGGAGTCGAAAGGGAAGACTGAGGGCTAGAGTGACTGGACGAGAGTAGTCTGCAGGACTTGGTTCTCTAGGAAGACGAGAAGCACGTCTGCACACACCTCACACACCTCGCGCTGAGTGTTGCCGGAGCACTCAAGATATAGGGAGCAATCAGAGCGGCGGTAAGAGCAGCACCAGACACCAATGATGGGACACCGACTTAGAGGGAAGAGAAAGACAATTTTCCAAAAAAATTAACAAGAAAACACTAAAACAATAAATAACCCCACAAAAGAATGCGCAGCATGACATCAACACAATATGAATTCATGTATTAAAGGTATCCGAAGAAACATAAACATGGTTAGCACGTAACAAAAACATGCTAGCTCTGTGAGATGCTCCGCCCCTTGCAAGTCGAGCGGAATTTCAGTTGAGTGAGGCGAGTGATTTTGAGAAGCGGCCATCCGTGTGTGATTAGAGCTACTTTGTTGGCTCCATCCACGCTCTGTGAAAGCTTGTGTGACCTGCTTCTTGTATTTGTGAGTTGTTTATTTAATGATTTGTTATTTGGCCTCTGCTTTGTTTCGACAATAAATTTGCCTTCCCACTTTGAACTGTGAGTCTGAATAGACTTTGTAAGTGTTTGTGAGTAAGCAGGCAGCTGTAGCCGGTCTTAATGTTCGTTTTGTGTATTTCACTTACAATACTTTGTTGTTGTTTGCTCTGGAAGTAATCGTACACTTATTGTCACTTCTTTGTGAATAAACTCAGGCTAATTGAGCATGTCCCGTTTCCTCCCAATCTTCACCCAATCTACATCTTGTTATGCTCAGCCCCAAGATGCTCGATATGAACGATGTGAAATACTCACAACAAATCCACTGATTTCCCCACAATGCTTTTTTTCTGTCAGATAAAAAAAGTGGAAGCAGTCAAACAAGACGTCTGAATGATCAAGTCAAGCCTTCCTAAATATTAATATGCACTATACGTTCTCAGAGAACCGGGGAGAAAGTGCGTAAATTGACAGAGGACAGCATTTAATCTTTTTGTCGCAGCCTGTGTGTTATTATTGTGCGCTATTCAGTGGTAAAGCCTATGCAAGCGTCCGGTTTGTCATTCAAATGAGAAGGCATGATTATTGTCAGTTCACCGTGGTGATTTGTGCCTGGCTGACTGATGAGGCTCGGCGAGAGATAGAAGCCTCCTGTGGAGCTTCGACAGACGACGTGTGTTTTACAATCAGCATGAGCAGCAGCCCTCGCTCTCGGCTTGTCTGCAGGACGCCTGTCATTTAGAGACAGAGATGCGCATCCCATGTGTGCAGTTCTGCATCTCATATTCTCCAGTCACAGATCAGAAAGGGAGCGTAAACGTTGGTTACGACATGAATGTCAGCTGCGTTGTGTAGTCAAGATTTCGTTTATAATACACTCCTCGTCGGCTTTAACCAGTGCTGGTGCTCCAAAACAGTCAGATCTCTCCGGGGCAGAAGAGGCTAGAGTGGTTAAGATCCGCGGAGAACAGGGTTACAGAATAAAGGATGTGTTGTCATCAAAATCATAAGCCAGAATGAAAAAACGTTTTTTGAAATTGCTCATCTTAACCCGTTAACTCTTATAATTATACTGTAATTATAACAGTTCGCCTGCTGTTCTTGTCTTGTTTTTAATCATTGTGTCAGAAAATGTTGTTTTTATGAATATTTTTGCCTTTTCAGATTAAATAAAACTTTCAACATCTTGCAAATATCTGTTATTGTTATTTTATAAAGGCTCAGAACAGTGTGTAAAAACAAGGAAAAAAAACGGATTTGAATTTTCATCAAGTTTCTCTATAAATCACTATAAAAGTAGAGCAACAAGACTTTTGCGATCACAAAAATGAACATCAAACTATTTTACATCAACTCAAACCAAAAAAAGTTCAGTTTGAAGAGGGCTTTCAGGGGTCCATTTCACAAGTTGTTTTATTTACATATTTAGAGGAGGTTTGTTGTGTCTCTAAAGCTTCGTCCTCTGCCACAGAATCATCTCCAGCCCTCAGGAGGATCCCCTTCATCAGAAGAATCTCTAGAAACATAAAGACGTTACATAAGATAAAATAAAAAATATAATGACTAGATAAAATAAAAATAACGAATGAAGCAATGTGTTGTTAATTCAAGAGCTTGAGCAGTAATAAAGCTATATCATATAATGTCAATTAGAAAAAATACAGCATATATTGGAAAAGATTATTGTTATAAAGCTGTGAATAATCCCTGCGTATAAAAACTGTATCACTTACTGTGATTGAGATGGTGACGCGCCCCCCGCCTGCTGCTGTCCATCCTCTTCCCCCAGAGGCTCCTCCTCTCACACTTTGAGCAAAAACTCACGAACAAAAGCATCGTCTTGACATCTTTCTCCACTATTAACAAATGTTTTGGCACTGAAATCTAACACTAAGTGTGCCAAAAAACAGCGGAAGAAGACGCTGAAAAATATGAAGAAAGGACGCAATTTGCTGCGAATGCGGAAGAATCACGGACACAAACACAGTATAAAAAAACAATTCAAGCTAATTCTAATAAACCTATAACTACAACAAAAACAATGCCTATACTATTATATAATTATATATAATAAAAATATAATATTTAGAATAAAATTGCCTCTAAAACAGTATTGCTAAAGTCAATCATTCATCTGTCACCGCTCTCCTAAGCTCCACAAACTTCTTGTCCCTGGAACACAAGTGATGTTGTCATTATCGTAATAAATGTAATATGAGTCAAAAGAACCAGAAAATAACCAGAGCTACGATAGTTTGAAGTGCGCAAGTCACTATTCTGTCATTTGCCACAGCTCCGTTGTTAAAGGGTTAAACAATAACCCAGTTTTGAATGCTGTAAATATACAATAAAAACATTTAAATACTGTTTCAAAAACAAGTATTTAAAAGTGTAGAGGTTAACCTGTTTCTGGAGCGCTTTTAGAAATATTTTAGTTGTTTGTTGAAAATGGAAAAACTTGGAAAATATTTAAATTGAGCTTCTGCTGAAACGACACATTTTTTCCTACAGAGGGCGTATATCTGCATTATCATACAATTATCACAGCCGGGGAAAGACACATGCAGCACTGCATAATACTCTGTCCAGCTCCGCTGTTTATAACTCCACCTCCGGAGGCAGAGCTTGATCTGGAGACTCTTTGAAGAGTTTGAAATGTAGAGTTCGATTGCTGATGGATGTCAGTTTTCTTCAAGTTTAAACGATCATTGAACCTGGATCAACTAACTTTCTGTTATTTCTGATAAAAGCCACTGCTTCCTGTCTGCTAGCTCCAGAACCTCGGCTGAGAAGCGACAGAGAACAGCTGCTAAAATGGTTCTCTTTGTCACGCACACACACACACGCACACACACACACGCACACACGCACAGACGCACACACACACTCATATTTATACATAGTTTCATAAAAACCGATAAAAAAATGTACATATTTGTTTCATGTTTCAAGAATCCCTTAAGAAGCAGGGGACGAGGACAGCTTAATGTGGCATTAACTCACATGACATGTTCAGGCCAGGAATGTATAAGTGTGCAGATCGTTTCTTAATGACCGCTAGAAACGCTTTACTCACTTTTCTTCAAGTGGCTACTCTAGGAAGCTGTTGATTGGTTGGTGCGGCTGGGAAATGCTCATAATACTTGCTTCACCTTCTCCACACAGAATCCATTTTCTGCCTAGCCTTTGACTTTACATGTAAATCACTCACTAGCCACTGAATTTGTGGTCTTGGTTTACTGACCAGGAGTCCAAAAACACCATCTGCACGTCAAACCAATGCAAAAATAATCTAAGCCGCAACGAGCTTAGCTTTCTATATATATCGAAAATGGTCATCTTACACTTTAACCCAGTTTGAATGGTGTAAAAATTCCCAATATCCATGGTTACAATAAATGAAATACATAAAAATATTTGTGCTTTTAGAAACGTTGTAGCTTTTTGTAGTAACAGCTAGATCTGCAGACAGCCCTAGATCCAAATACAGACTCGTTCAGCTATAAAAACACAGTTCTTCCTACTCAGGGTGTACATCAGCCTGAGTTCCTAATGTTTGTTCTCCTCGTCCTCATCTAGATTGTGCTTCTGCTAGTCACTAGTCCCCTTGTGCTCTGTTTAGGTTTACAAATCATTGTATTATTTCCTGTTTTTTTCTCATAAACCCGTCTCCCTGAGCCCACCCATGACAATACCGATACAGATGAAAGGATCACAAAGCATCAGAAATTCTCCTTTTTATAAAGACAAGAGCCTGAGTTTTTCCACTCAGATCCCGTTCCTCCTGTCTTCTCAAACGAACATCAAACTCACTCGTCAACAGGAGTTAACACAAACTCATTTTTATGGCTCCGTCATATTAAAGCCATTTGGTGTTTAATGAATGTGATGCCTGAGAGTCTGATCATATCTCAGACCAAAAAACGAGCACCAGAAGTGGAAATGCTTCCTCTTTTCCAATGAACATCCAGAAGCTGTAGCAAATGGAGCTTCGCCGTTGGCTCCTTCTCGTCTTGTACCTGTTTAACCCAGTTTAACACTACGCTATTTTTGTGCGTGTATCACAACCTCACACGTTCCCCAAACACACGCGCTGCCTTTGATTAAATTAACACAACGGCTTACAGGTTCAGCTGTTAATTGCTAGTTCAATTCATTAGCTACCTTATTTTACAGAATGGCACTAAAATCCTGTGAGTAATAGAATTGCACATTTAAAGGGCACTTTTCAGCACAAAAAGAAGCGCCGTGCATCATTTAAAATAGCATTATAAAGCATGAACAATCTGAAGGTACGTACACAGAACAGCCAGCTGAAGAGAGATGTTGTTCATCCCGACAACGTTCTCAGATATACAGGTCAGAACGAAGCCATTGTCGTCTCTGCTCACGTTTACCAGCGTCAGGTTGATGGAGTGAATGTTGGGCCAGTAAACATTGGACTGCAAGGAAGAAACAGCGTATGCAAGACTTTAGGGATGAGAGATTTAGCATGAAAAATTTAATCTAGAGTAAAAATGGAGAAAAGGAGACCATGAAAGCTACTTCACTCTAGCTAATTTGTCGGAAAAATATAGCATAAAAATAAGCTATTAGAATACAATAGTGGCAATAGTGAGTTAAATAAGTGACAGTGGCTTTCAAGTTGCCTAGACTTTGTTGGTTTTGACTCAAAGCTGGAGGAGTTTCCTGAAGTCTGTGTCACATGATGGAAGAAGTTTCCGTTAAGAGGTTACTGTTTATGACATATTAGCATTCATTTCTAGATTTGCCAGAGAAAGTTCAGATAGCTATATGAGATAGCCACACCCACTTTGTTTGTGACATTGTGTAAAATAATTTGTGATTGTGCATCCCATCAAACAGTTTGAATATCTCTGGTGTGTTTTATTGAAAGTAAAGTTGAAGAGCTGAGCGCTGGCTCACCTGGTGTGTGTTAATGGACTGAAGACCTCCGACGGCCCAGTCGACCTCGGGTACCGGAGATCCGGAGCCGTTGCAGCTGAGAGTCACGTTTTCTCCCTCCAGCACGGTCAGGTTACTGTGAGCAACGCTGATGTCTGGCAGGTCTGCATGAGAGCAATCAATATCAAATACACAAACTTCAACGCTTGCGTACCGAACAGAAACACACAGCTTTTAAAGAACATTTCTTGGGTTGTTCATTTCATCAACAAATACACAAAATATATTTAAGAACTGCATAAATTGTGATTGGATTGTATAACTAATTTAAAATAAGCTAAAAAAAAAAAACGAAAAATAAAACAATATTTACTTTTACAAAAGGAGATTTCCATTAAATAAAAATAGATATATGGATGGATGGATGGATGGATGGATGGATGGATGGATGGATGGATGGATGGATGGATGGATGGATGGATGGATGGATGGATGGATGGATGGATGGATGGATGGATGGATGGATGGATGGATGGATGGATGGATGGATGGATGGATAGATAGATAGATAGATAGATAGATAGATAGATAGATAGATAGATAGATAGATAGATAGATAGATAGATAGATAGATAGATAGATAGATAGATGTAAAAATCACAGTATTCCCGCAGATAAACCTTATATAGATTAAATAAACAGAATTTACTTTTTTTTACAAATTGGATTTAAAAAAAATAATAAATAACCGATAAGTCTAACATGTAAAACATGCTTTAACACAACTGATGCAATATTTTAATTAATACACTAAAATAAATATAATAAAAAACTTGCATTATATATTGCATTAATTATCACTATTTAAGCCAAACCTAAAAATGTCTCCCCCGAAATATAGGCAAACAGGCTTATCACAAAAATTCACGTTTTTAAACTCAAAACCTTTGCATAATCGCATTTTTTAGATGTGCCTTATCCAAAAAGAAGACTATTTCTCATTTCAAAAACCCTCTTTCTAAATCCTTTTTGCTCCCGAGAAAGAGGAAACTGAGCTTTCTCACTTCACCTTTGACAGAGCACACAATTTCTGAGCAAAAGATTGCATCATGGCAATAACGGACTCCTCTACAGTGGCCTGCGGAGCGTGTTTGCCCTGCAGCTCTATTATTCACGGACCAAGCTCTCTTACCACAGTGAGCGATGCTCATTGATCTCAGGCTGATCTTGGAGGCTCCGTCCTTGCAGTAGAGCTGCTGCGTGTGGAGGCCGGCTTCACCACGCAGACGCCAGAGCTGAATCCAGCGGATCTTACAGCCGCAGTCAAAGACGACTCCCTCTAGCCTCCTGTGACAAAAACACAAAAATACATCTAGGAATTTTCTTTGCATCTGTGTAAGGCTACAGACACGTCCTCACTATAGGTTCAGCTGAAATTTAAGTGTATTGACACACTCTCATGGGTTCTGATAAAGATTCCTCAATCTTGAGTTTGTGAAATAGCTTTACCCAAAGGTGCATCATTCCCTGGTCACTGCTGAGAGACGCATGGCACACGGAAGGGAAGCACTCGGCAGCCAATCGAGGGGAGTACTTGTGTTCTTACAATTTGTCCTCCCTTATCCTAGTGCAACATGATCATTATGTAAGAGAACATGCTGAAAACCAGGGAGAAAATGCTTTTAGTGGAAGAACCAGAGTCCATTACACCACCGCCCTGGTTTACAAAAAGATGGGCGCTCAACTAATCAATCAGCTTTGGAATCTGTGACGTTGCTTTTGTTGCAGTTGTCACCAATTTACCCAGGAACAGGAAACAATTAGCCTCTGGAGGAACTGCGACCTGCGAGAGGTAGATGCTGGAGATTGTAGGGTGCATCTTCATTCAATTAGTTGATCTGATTAATAATCGATCATTGAAACAATGTTTATTAACAGTGGCACTAACATAAAAAAATAAATAAAAAAAATTTAAAATAATATATATATATATATATATATATATATATATATATATATATATATATATATATATATATATATGTAATTGTGCTGTGAAATACCTTTACTGAAATAGCCCTGATTTTAATTAAAAACAACAGATTCATTACCAACATACATGGTGCACATCATCACTGGTTTAAAAAAAACAACAGCTTTTAATCTGTCCAGTGACTGAGGCCACCCATTTTCATAGAAACAGTTAAAGTTGTGTTTTTTTGTGTGTTTTCAATAGATAGAGTAGCAGAACTTGCACACGGTGTGGTTCTTCTCCCACCCTCACATTTCAAAGTTAAAATGAGACCATATTTTCTTCAAGTGGTTGTTCTCTCTGTGCGCTTTACACTCGTGTTTATGCTTCAAGTAAATGACGAAACATCGCCAATTGTTTATCAATGCTTATCTTTTAATAATTGATTCCAGTCTTGATCCCTTCCCTCTACAGCAAGAGCTTTATAGACATGTGTTCAAGTCCAAACACCAATAAGTCAAGTAAAGTCCAAAGCTAGAGTCGAGTCCAAACACTAACCAGCTTAAGTCCAAAAACCAACAAGTCTTAGTCTAAACAACAAGTTTTAGTCAAGTTCGAGTCCAAACACCAACAAATCTGAGTCATAACATGAACAAGTCAAGTGTGAGATATATTTACACATTGTTAAATGTGAATTTGCAGCCTCTCTTACGAGTACCCTCCACTCTGAATTTGTTCTTTATACTTTAGAGACTCTTCTCGCATGTTTTGTGTTCATATCCGTAACTTCAGAGCTGTATTTGCTTTTTTTTTGTCTCAAAAGTATCAATCCCAAATTCAGCGTACTCGTAAGCAAGGCTGTAAATCCACAATCACCAATGCGTAAAGATATCTCACACAGTTTGTAAACATTTCATGAGAAGCAGCTGACAAACGTAATAAAATCAAATTTGTGAACACATTTTCAAATGAATTTTGGTAAAATGCACACGTGTACGCATTGAGGGGAATATTTATACTTTCACTTGGAAATGTACAAACATTGATTTGAATATACGAATTGGATTTTGTACGTTTGCATTGTGTTATTTATTTATGAACTGAAATGTACGCCTCCAATTTTTTTTTTTGAGATCAGTCTGGCTCCGTAAAAAACACCAACAAAGCTGACTCAAGTTCAAGTCAAAACACGAACAAGTTAAGTCAGAGTCCAAACACTAACAAATCTGAGTCAAGTCTGAGTCCAAACCTCAACCAGCTTGAGTCCAAACCCCAATGAATGAACGAATGAATGAATGAATGGATGAACAAATGAATGAACGAACGAATGAAAGACATGAAATGAAATAAAATGCCCAGAATGCTCTGATTGAGAATTCATGTGAAAGACAGCAGACATGCTCAAACATGAACAGACCCTGTAAACAACCATTCGAGGCTCTGAGTCCACTTCCTGGCCCCTCAGGAAATCTCCAGCTCCGGATTGAAATGTCTGAAGCTGTAAACTTTTTGAGCTCAGAGCGAAAGACATCTAACTGACATCTTTTGAAATCAACTATTAGGTTGCAAACAAACCTCTGGGACAAACCTCTAGCCTTCAACTCAGTCTCTTGAATAGCAAATCAACCATCACAGCATCACATCTGCTACATCTAGTGAATCATGCTCACAAGAACACACCCAGACTTTCTTCTCCAGCACCCAAGCTTACATCTCTTAAACCGTTAACTTAAACGCTCACGGTTGCTTCACGACGCCCCATCTCTCCTAAACCTCATGGATGAGGCACGAGTAAAACTTAACTCATTCATTCTTTCAGAACTAGCCCAAAAGGAATTCCAAATTATGTTTTTTTGGCTCTTGCAGATGAACTGCTGAATCTTAAAGTGTTTGAACTTGAGATAACCTTTACAGTTACCACTTCAACCCTTGAGTGTGTTCTTTACGAAGTCTTTAGATTGTGTTGTATGTCTTATAGTAAATAAATAAATAGTATAGTAAATAAATGTGTCTGAATCACAATATCTTCTTTGCCTCCTCTTGCATCCCTTAATTCTCTCCATATTACACTCTTACACAAAATGATTTAGAAACTCTCCTCTGAGTTGAACTTGCTTCTCTCAGAGTTGGCGCTTGTATCTCCACACGTGTGCTATCCTTCAGAGCTGGAGTCAGCGTGCATTGATTACAGGAACACTAGCACATCTCGCTTGTTGGAAACTTTAGTGGCTGAATAGAAAGAGGGATGAGGCGCTCTCAGGGTGATGAACAGCATTTCCTTCTCCACAGGCTTTGATCCCAGCGTGAAACTTTAGTTCATTAATCTGCACGCTCAGGTTGAAAAATTCACATCTGTACGACTTCAGAGCACTTCATTATTTTGCAAATCCCTTTCAGCTTCAGGTCCCCAGCGATAACAAACGCGACTGTACTGTACTTCAACTATCTTCAGCGGAAATGTGTGGCTGCTGACTGAAGCAGAAAGTATGGGTGGGGGTCAAAGTTAGATTGAACAACTTATGGATTTATTAGATTTTCAATCAATACATTCATGTTGCAATTTGAGATGAAGGATAATGTCATTTGAAACAGCAGAAAAATAAACATTTCTCATAGATTCACAAAAAAATATGCGCGCTGGAGGCTCTTAACTTGTTTTATATTGTTTTGAGCTTGTTCCCATGCATCATTTACTCTGAGAGGAAAAACTCCGCGGTGGTGCACAATAATCAGGGATGATTGGCAGATGTTAACATGATTATGCGCACTGGAAAGGTTTGCCTCTATCCCCACACCTGAATGTAATTAGACAATTCCATTTGAGATGCAAAAAAACTCTTCTTACAGTTTTTAACAATTGCAAAGACAGTTTTTTTAATACATCTAACAAATTTGCTTGACTCTTAACGCACCGAATCAGTTAAAACACACAATTGGCAAAACAGTTAATTTCAATCTCAAAACCCCCCACTGTAAACAAAACTCCAAAACTCATTTTCAAAATACAAAAATACATTTTTCAAAAAGCTAACACATGTTTTCTTCCGACAGCAAGATTTAGTCAATCACAACACATTGAGAAAAAAATGGCTTTAAAAAGACATAGTTTTGGTGTTTGGTGGAGCTCGAGTGTAAAAGAAGTTCAAGCATTTGAAATTTGTGTTAACTGAATGCATTTTGTATTAAAGCAACAAAAATGTGTTAATTGTAGAGCCTACCTAGACAAATGTTGTGCTAATTGTGTTAAGAGTTTAGGAAAGTTGTTAAATGTATTGAAAAAACTTTCTTAGCAATTGTAAAAAACTGTAATGTCAGGATCATCTTTGTTTCAGGCATTTCACAAACAAATATTGCATTTTAAAGAAGGTTAATGCTGTGTGGTTTGACATCAAAAAGCGAAGTAAAATTGATGTCAAAATCTTGATGTCAATCTTTGTACCAACAAAATTACTGAAAGAATTGCTACAAATAGCTCAAGAACCATTTCTAAATATTATAAACTCATCTCTAACGCTAGGTTACGTTCCCAAACAGCTAAAACATGCAGTAATTAAACCACTAATCAAGAAAACGCACCTGGATCCTACTGAGTTATCCAACTATAGGCCAATCTCTAACCTTCCGTTCTTGTCAAAAATATTAGAGAAAGTTGTTATAGCACAGCTCAGCTCCTTCTTACAGAAGAACAACTGTTATGAAGAACTTCAATCTGGATTCAGAGCGCATCACAGCACAGAGACTGCGCTGGTTAAAATTTCAAATGATCTATTACTTGATTGGGATCAAGGGAATATCTCTCTTCTAGTTCTACTAGATTTCACTGCAGCCTTCGATACGATAGATCACAGGATTCTCCTCGAGAGACTAGAAAACGATGCAGGCATCCAGGGCCAGGCTCTAAGATGGTTTAGCTCTTACCTCTCTGACCGGAGTCAGTTTGTTCATGTAAATGGAGACTCATCGGACACAATAGCAGTAGAGTATGGAGTTCCTCAAGGATCCGTTTTGGGACCCATCCTATTCTCAATATACATGCTGCCCCTTGGCAAAATTATTAGAAGACATGGTGTTAGTTTCCATTGCTATGCAGACGACACCCAGCTCTATATATCAGCAAAACCTAACGACCCTTTAAAGCTAAATAAGATCTCAGAATGTGTCGCTGATATCAATGATTGGATGAATGAAAATTTTCTTATGCTAAATCCAGATAAAACAGAAATATTACTTATTGGCTCTAAAAAGCAATTACAGAATCTCTCTGCTTTACATATGGAACTGGGGGGACACACTGTTCATTTTTCCACTACAGTTAAAAATCTTGGCGTTATTATAGATAGTGAACTGACGTTTAAGAATCATATCTCTTATGTTACTAAGACTGCTTTCTTTCACCTCAGGAATATTGCTAAAGTGCGGAACATGCTGTCTATCGTAGATGCAGAAAAATTAGTGCATGCTTTCATGACCTCCAGAATGGATTATTGTAATGCTCTGTTAGCCGGCTGTCCAGTCACCACGCTACAAAAATTACAGTTAGTCCAGAACGCAGCAGCTAGAGTTCTCACAAGAACAAAGAAATATGATCACATTACACCGGTTCTGTGCTCTCTTCAGTGGCTTCCTGTACAATATCGCATTGACTACAAGATTCTGCTCCTTGCCTTTAAGGCTCTGAATGGCTTGGCTCCGGCCGACCTGAGCAGTCTCCTCTCACGATATATTCCAGCTCGCTCTCTCCGATCAAAAGAAGCAGGACTATTGATTGTACCAAAGGTTAGTAAATCCACAAGAGGTGGAAGAGCGTTCTCTTATAGAGCCCCGAAGCTCTGGAATAAACTACCGGATGTTGTCCGCAGCTCAACTACGCTCACAGATTTCAAAACTAAATTAAAAACATATCTGTTTAAACTGGCATTCCAATAATTATCTCTTGGTATTTGTCTAAACAGATATGGTGCCTGAGCACCATATAAATACAAACTGTTTGAAAAAAACAATGTGGTTCAATGTTCCTCTCTAACCTATCCTCATTATTTATCTCTCCTCCTGCAGCTGATGCTGATCACTTGTTTGTTGACTGTGTTACAGTTTACTAACCGTTTTCTCCATTTCTTAGTTCCTGTTTTGTCTTTGTTTGTTTTTTGTTTTTCAGGTCCTGTCCGGCAAACCGTTCATCGATGGATTTTTAGTTTGTATGTTCTTTATGCTGGTGAGGTGATTAGCGCCTGCCTCAGTCAGCGAGAGTCCCCTCTGAGGGAACTCCTGTCTGCTCTGCCTGATCCTCACGAGGACTTTGTGAAGCTGCTTTGAAAGCAATTGCTAAAGAAGCGCTATATAAAAACTGATTGATTGATTGATTGATTGTTGATAAAAAAGGCAAAATGACATAAGAAAAATGACAAATAAAAGGACACATTTTTAGTCCAAAATTTAGTTTTACAATACATTTACTCAAGAACTAACAGTAAAATCAACTATTCTGAATCTGAAAACAGATCGAGTGGATTCTGGCCTTTTTGTTGTTCCGTTCCCTCGACTCTGTGTGGAACAGTTCTGAGAATGTGTTAAATGAAACTTATTTTGTGTGTCTCAGACGAGTCTGGTTTAAGACAGAGAAGAAAAGAACAGTAACATTGTCAGGTAAGGTATTCACTCTTAATTTTATACAGTTTTTTTTATATAGGTTTGAGTCAAAACACCAACAAATCTAAGGCAAAACACATGAAAGTCCAAACACCAAGTCTGAGTTATTTCTGAATCAATACACTAAGTCTGAGTCAAGTCTGAGTCCGAACACCTAAAAGTCTGAGAACAAACACCAAGTCTGAGCCAAGTTTGACTCAAAACACCAACTCTTAGTCAAGTCAGAGTCCAAACAACTACAAGGTAAAAGTCTAAGTCCAAACTTCTATAAATCCAAACATGTGTTTGGTGGTGGTTTTGTGGGGTTGGACTCAGACTTGACTAATTGGTGTTTGGACTCTGATGTGACTGTCTCGTTGGTGTTTGGATTTGTAATTGACTCAGACTTTTGGTGTTTATACAAACAATGGTGGATTCAAGCTAGGGTTGGGTCAATAGATGATGCCATCGTCCATTGCCAAAGGCAGATAGACATCGCGATGTTGAGTCTGCATCTGGAGCTGGGTGACGGACTCGCGTGGAGCCGGGTGACTGACTGACTGACTGACTCGACATTTCAGCAACTAGTTTAATTATAATAATGCCTTCAATTTATATAGCGCTTTTTTAGACACTCAAAGACGCTTTACAATTATCAGAGTATTATTCACTCACTCCACATTCACTCTCTGGTGGTGATAAGCTAACTTGGTAGCCCTCAGCTGCTCTGGGACAGTCTGACAGGACGTGGCTGCCATTCTGCACCTACGGCCTCCTGACCACCACCAAACACCCCCCACCAGTGACTCACATCCACCAAACACACTCCACCAGTCACTCACATCCACCAAACACCCCCCACCAGTGACTCACATCCATCAAACACCCCCCACCAGTCACACACATCCACCAAACACCCCCCACCAGTCACTCACATCCACCAAACACCCCCCCACCAGTCTCTCACATCCACCAAACACCCCCCACCAGTCCCTCACATCCACCAAACACCCCCACCAGTCACTCACATCCACCAAACACCCCCACCAGTCACTCACATCCACCAAACACCCCCACCAGTCACTCACATCCACCAAACACACCCCACCAGTCACTCACATCCACCAAACACCCCCCACCAGTCACTCACATCCACCAAACACCCCCACCAGTCACTCACATCCACCAAACACTCCCCACCAGTCACTCACATCCACCAAACACACCTCACCAGTCACTCACATCCACCAAACACTCCCCACCAGTCACTCACATCCACCAAACACACTCCACCAGTCACTCACATCCACCAAACCACCCCCCACCAGTCACTCACATCCACCAAACACCCCCCACCAGTCACTCACATCCACCAAACACACCCCACCAGTCACTCAAATCCACCAAACACCCCCCACCAGTCACTCACATCCCTACTGGGCAATGTGGGTGAAGTGACTTGCCCAGGGCCACCATGGCAGAATAGCCCTAGTGGGATCGAACCACAAACCTTCCAGTTACAGAACGACAAACTCCACCACTGCGCCATCTTTCCGCCCTAATGTGAGTTTAATGTCAGTTTTTGTGGTGCTTAGCTCGGGTAGTTTCAAGTGACTTTTTCTGTGTCTTGGGTCAAGCAAAGCTGCTTTGCACCTCATACGCAGAGTGGCGTTAATGATATTTGCCTTCAATCTGCTCCAAGATGGTGTGCTTCAACTCTCCAAACCCCTTCAGACGTGTCTCATGGCTGTCCTCTTTCGTTCGGTCTAAAGCCAAAGTATTGCCAGATAGGTGAATGTACTCAGGTGACCGTTTCTTACCAACCACAATCCTCGACGCCATTATAATGACACGGATTCCTCTGTCAGTGATTAACAGGTGATATGGTCTGTGTAACTTTTATTCATTTATGTTATGCTTTCGTCATTGGTAAAACAAAGACGATGCATGTAGGCTGCAAATAATTATTTCGTTATGAATTAATTAGACAATACAAAAATTCCCGTATCCCCCTTCCGCCCCACAGACGATTCCATCATCCATCAGCGATGTTTTCTCATTAGACATCGCCCAACTCCAATTCAAGCACAGCCTTTGTGTAAGCTAATAACTGTAAGTCACTCCACACACACCTGTCATATACCAATAGTGGTAAATTATAAGGCCATGATCTGTCAGCATTTTATTCAGTTTGTCATGAATAAAGTACTCTGTCTGTGCTTCTCCTGATGTGAATGAAAGAGAAGCAGAACTTGGCGAACAAGGCTAGTGTTGTCTCTTTGTACCAGTCATGTGATCTCTTTCATCTTGGTCGAGTGGGCCCATAAAGTTTTGAAAAGCAAAAATCCTTGATTAGTAGAATACTCCCAAATACAGGTATCCAGGAAGACCACATTGAACAATTTCCAAAATCTCTCAACCCAGTCCAAAAAGAATGGACAAAAAGGAGCATAATCAAAAATTAAACAGGACACTTGTAGTAGCAGTTCAACCACAACAGCGAGCCAAGATGGAATGCTTCATGCTTAAAAAATTCACTTGTTTATCATTTTAAACGCAACCCAACGACACCCTGTCATCGCTCACAATCACTGAACAAACTCATCACGGAATATACCTGCAGACTGCTCAAATATTCATGACAAACAGGAAATGAGGTCAGGCTCCCAGCAGACAAGAGCGATACATTTCACTGCCATGCTTTAATTAAGAAACAGCAGCGACTCGACTGTTCGCAGACGTGTTGAAGTGTTTCCGCTTCATCACTGGAGATGTTTTAGCTTGATGGAGGCAGGAGGGGAAAGAGCAGGGGGAGCGCAAACAAATGAGTTGACTCTGAGGGGTGGAAAACATTTCTGATCAACGCAGCAACACAATCGAGTTTGGTTTTCTGCAGAAGACAAGAGCGCTAAATTGGATTTCTTAAATTACCGATTGATTTAAACGTGCCTCATGCTAAAATGAACCATGAAACAATGTGTCAGTGGTGTTATTGTTGCTGTTGTTCTAACTTCAGACGGTAGTTGTAGTCTGGTGAATAACGAGATCGACTTGTGACCTAAAGATCCCGGGTTCGATCCCAGATCCACGAGTTGAATTTGGTGTGAGCGATGAATGACTTGCTCTCTCCATCTTCAACAACCACAGCTGTGGAGTCCTTGAGCAAGGCACAGTTCCCCGACTGCTCCCCGGGGGCAACAACCATGCTGCCACTGCTCCGGGTGAGTGTTCACAGTGTGTTTGTTTCACTGCTGTGTGTGTGTGTACACTGGGATGGGTTACATGCAGAGCACACATTCCAGATATGGGTTATTTCACTTCACTTTCATTTTGAACAGATTGTGCTCCTAAATAGGCGTGTGAATCCTTATATACTTTATGATTCGATTATGATTCTGAGAACCACGATCCGATTCCAAAACAATTCTTCATTTACCATTTTTTAAAAATATGCTTAATTTACATTTCAAATAAATAGCGTACATATTTTTGTTCACAGTTAGAATCTCTGTTTGACAGTTTTTCTATCTTAAAAATGACAAAGTGAACTCACACCTCACTCGTCCGTGATGCAGTGAGCCGTAATGGAGACCTACGAGTGTGTTGAACTTGATGTTCATGCATCGTATTTAATTACAACCCTGTCCTTATCGCTTATGATTGTGATTCTAGAATTTGGGCTTCAGTCTCCCTGTAGAGTGCAGGTATTGCAATGTCACTGAAATAACGTCGTGAGGGAATGCTATATCTTGGCTCAAGCACGTGTAACATTGTGCACCATCCTTGATTATCCTCTACAGCGTAAGGGAGCAAATCCTTGGCATTGAACCCCTCACTCTGGCTTTTCAGAATTCGGCGGATGCTTTCCTTCTTGCTCGAGGACCACTTTGATGAACCCGCACTTCATGCGATCCGGGACGGGAGGCTGTTTCTCCAGCTCTGAGCGGAAACCATGTAGAATGCGTCATGTTTGTCTTGTTGACCGCAAAACTTTGCACACTGCATGGGTTTTGTGAATGAACCCTTTCTCCTCGTATTCATGATATCCTAAATGTTGCCACACTGTCGATTTCAGATTTGATGGTGCTGGTTGTAGTTTGTCCATTGTTTGAAAGAAGAGAATTCCACACAAAAAAATTAAGACGAGAGTGTAGTGATGTTTATGCTTCTGCAGCGCACTTGCAGTCTCATTAAACACAGAATCGATTCTGAATCATTAAAGAAAGAATCGTGATGCATGGATTTTTTCTCCCACCTCTACTGCTACGATGAGCCACGTCTGCAATCATGCAACATGCTTTATAACAAGGGGAGCCTTTAAATTTTACATTCCTTGTGCCAAGCAGAGCCCCAACCCCACACAGTTAACTGTTGTCTTCCTAAACACTGATTGGAAATCATTATAAGTCTTAAAAAGGTTTTGAACAAAACCAGCAGGTGTTGCAGTGGGAGTTGCATTCTAAAAATAATACACAATAGGTGAAATCTTTGACGCAGTCAGCTTCTTTTTTTATTATTTTTTTCAATTGTTCTACATGTTTTAAGGCTCTATAACACCTCGCTAAAGACTTTGTACTTATGTTGTCACAGACAGACCATCACATTTTCAGTATTCCCTCTTGTTTAAATGCTCTCAAAGTTCTGCCTTAGAATGTCACAATGTCTTACTTTATTAAACCAAACTGAACCAGCACGAGATATACTTACAACTCTGCCAGCTGAAGATGTTGAAAAAGCTGCCATGAAAGAGAAGACAAAGGGTTCCTGGACAGGTTTCTGTGGGGGAAAAACACAAAAAGGTTAAATGCTGAAAGTAAAAAAAAAAAAAACATTTTTGTCCAAAGTACCTTCAGATCTCTATTTAAGTGTGAACTAAAAAGGGTGAATACAGTTATTGATTAGTTGTTCTTTGAAGGATGTAAGCGGTCAGTCAGACAAAATATGTTTAACAAAGTTTAAGTAACTCTCATTCAGACACTGAGTTTGTCTCCGATGGACCAATCTCTATTCGAGAGGGAGCTCACAGAGACAAGAATAGTGTAGGAGCAGAAAGCCGGTCTTCTCCTGTTGGCTTGGTAGGTACATTTAGGATTTACGCACACAAAGAAACCAGAGTTATAAGCTGTTTGTTTGCTGTTTATTTGAATGTTTTCAGCTCTTTACAGATGGTAACATAAACAAGACTGAAACGTGTGATTATTCGTGTCTTTCTGTCAACGTGAGTGTATTTGTGTGTGTTCTTGTGTGGTAAAAAACTGTAAATAGTAAAATAGCTAAATAGCTTCATAACTCAACACTGCCCCACCTGGTGAGATTCAAACACATCTAAGCTAGCAAAATGGCTTCTACAAATAGTTATATTCCTACATTTACATGTCAATAAAGTAAAAACTATAAATAAATTGCAATTTAATTATTAAATAATTAATAATAATAATTAATCATTCCAAATTGAAAATTATAACCTAAAATTAAAATAAATGATACATAAAATAGAAAATACAAAAAAGAAATCATTATAAATAAACATTTATTTTTTATTTTTGGGGGGATTACCCATAACTGCACAATAAGTGCATAACAACTTTGAATACATAACTGTATATAACGTAATAAATAATTCAAGGCAGTTCTGATAATTATTGCACATAAACAAGAAGATAAAAGTTTTTGTTTTGGAGTATAAAATTCCAAAAAAAAACATTTTTAATTATAAATGATAGTCAATTCTAAATATAAAAATCTTAAATAGACAAATACATAAAAATGTAATAATCCAATTATGAATAAATAATAATTATAATAAATAAAATAAGTGTTAAATTATACAATAAAAATAAATGTACATTTAAAAATAATACATATATCTATTATTCGATATTCTGCCATTTCACATAAGATACATTAGGAAAAATATTTAAATTTTTCTGTCTTTTTTTCAGAATGTGTGCTCATTAAAGTGCTTTTACCTGCATTATCGTTCACAGACACAGAAATGTTTTAGTCCTGCTTTCATTAAATGCGCATTTTCCCAAAGCTATGGTAAAGCTTGTGTTAAGTTAAGTATACATAAGTGCACATTTTTTCTTTCAGTCAATCACTTTGGATATGTAACATACAGGCTAAAGGGTCAAGTAAAATATACTGCATAATGTTATACAATGCTAGTTTAGTATTTATTGTAAATATGTTTAAAACATTGATTTCTGCCTGTTAAAAATGGTGATCAAGTTTTTACTGGTTACATTAAAGGCTTGGTGGACACAGTATGAGAAATAAATTTGAGAAGAGGAATTCAACTAACAGAAAGTAAAAGCGAAGAGCATGTGTAAATTAGGACATTGTGGAGCAAGTGG
>UELW01000525.1:0-77574 GCA_900490495.1 Danionella dracula | reverse complement strand
GCAACGGTACTTCTTTCAGATCAGGTCTAGGGGAACACACTTCATTATTACTTCAACACAACTGTGTGGCTCACCATCAAATTCTGTTGGCAGAAGAGTTGCAGGGTTAAGCACAGTACATCTTTTCACAGTGACGTTCGGCATGTCCAATAAAACAGTATTGTATCTCAACCATCTTGCAGCTGTCATATGAGCAGTTTTTTGTTCTAATAATAATTGTGAAACAGCATGAGGCACCAACAGAGTCAACTCACCATACCCCACAATATCTCGTGAAGCATTCACTGCTTTCTCCGCCGCTGCCACTGAACGTAAACATAAAGGAAGTCCAGCAGCCACTGGATCTAATTTTGCTGAAAAATAAGCCACTGGCCGCAGCTTACCTCCATGATCTTGTAACAACACAGAAGTCATGCATCCCTGCTTCTCATCCACTGTTTGGACAAACGGTCTAGTAGCATCAGGAATTCCAAGTGTCGGCGTGGTTTGCAAAGCTTTCTTCAACTTTTCAAAAGCCTGTTCCGCTTGCAATGTCCAAGAGAGGGCGCCATTGGCCCCAAGACCTTTCCCGTGGCAAATTTCGCTCAGAGGAGCTTCCAAACAAGAATAGTTTACGATGAACTGTCTACAATATGAACACATACCAAGAAATGATAATAACTGTTTTAGTCCTGGGCTTCGGAATGGCCTGTATGACCTTGATTCTACTCACCTCCAGTCGTTTACCCTGTTTTGAAATTAAATGTCCCAAAAATTTCACTTACTGTTGAACAAATTGCAGTTTAGACATACTTGCCTTGTGACCATCTTGAGCTAGATGTTTCAACAGTTTAATGGTGTCGTTTTCACATTGCTCTTTGTTGGCAAGCAAACAATCATCCATGTATTGCAATAAGACAGATCCCGAACCTAACTCTAAACTCTCTAAGCTATTTCTAAGAGCCTCATTATAGATGGTTGGAGATTCACAGTATCCTTGACACAGCCGTGTGAAGGTATAAGGCTTGCCGTTGAAAAGGAAAGCAAACCAAAACTGACTGTCAGGATGGACAGGCACACTGAAAAACGCATTAGCCAAATCCACCACTGAAAACCATTCACAATCCTGTGGAACCTGTGTGAGCAATGTATAGGGGTTAGGTACATTTGGCACTCTTGAAACAACTGCATCATTCACCGCCTTTAAATCCTGCACAAATCTCCATCGCTCAGGTTCACCTGGCATCTGGCATTTTTTAACCGGAAAAATTGGTGTCCTGACCGAAGAATCATAACAAGGCATAATTACCCCTGCTTTTAACAGTGCATTGAAAACTGGAGTAATCCCTTTCACCGCCTCAGCCTTTAAAGGATATTGGGTTTTACGAGGTCTGAAATCACCTTTAGCCGTGATTTGAACAGGCGGACAACTCTTAATTAGGCCTACATAATTTTTGTCTTTAGCCCACAAGCTTTGTCTTTAAGACAAAATTTGTGCCCCCAAATTGTTCAGTCAAAGTCTCCTCCCCTGGCATCAGTTGAATAATTCTCCTTGAATTAACAATGAAAGTCAATGGCACACAATATGCTTCTCTGTTACGGTTATATAATACAGATCGATCAGGGGTAGCTTCCCAATTTTGATCTGACATTAAAGATATCATCCAAGAATCCAATGAATGCCATGAATCTGTCAAAGGTTTTTTCAATGAGACATATGGAACTGTGCCCTCTAACAGGAAAAGATGTGGTTTACCCCCTAAAACCTCTGTGTTTGAAGGTTTAACTTCTACACAACATCTAGTTTTATCCCAAAACATTCGTCTGAACATCAATTGTTCTATTTTTTCCACCTCTCTCATCCATTCCACCCCAAAATTGTCATCATACCCTTCATGGGTATGTGCTATACAAAATAAATCCTCAGGGTGTACATTAGTCAGGTCAGTTTGGTTAGTCAACTCCATTGCCATGCTCATAAGTGTTCGGCTTACTGCCAATCCATCTGGATTATCAAACCGCCATCCATACACTAATTGTATTGAGTCAGAGTGTTTTAGACACTGTATTTCAGGCAATTGCACTGAAAGGCCACTAGGGGAACTCACAACAATTATTCCAAGATGGCACATCAAATCTCTACCCATTAGATTTAGAGGACAACAATTTGAAATCAAAAATGAAAATTTGAATGGTTTGACATTATCAATTTCACATTTTAATGGACTTGAAAATTGCTCCCTTATTTTTACTCCCGCTGCCCCAATGGATGTCAGAAACCTCCCACTCAATTTTGGCAATGGCTGCATTTCAGAAGCCCTAATCACTGATCTAGATGCACCAGAATCAACCAAAAATTCAATGGGCTTATTATTAACCATAAGAGTTAGGATAGGCAACCGCGTATAGGCCTCAGCAGAGTATTTCGCATAAGTTTCATTTACTTTTCCGCAATTCACTTTTCTCTCAACAAATTCAATCATTTTGTTCAAGTCAAAAATTCCCTCATTAATTGTTAGTGTTTTAGTATTTAAATAAGACTCACCCCTGGTCACTCCTGGTCGACATGTCCGGTGTCGCTCCCCTCCTGCTCTCACAAACCACCATGCCCCCGGGCCCCGACAAACGGCTTCGGATTCGAACAATCCTTGAGCTGATGTCCCAAGTCACCGCATCCAAAGCACTTGGTTTGCGGACAGTACCTTGTTAGGTGATCAGGTTGTTTGCAGAGACGACATCCTCCACCTGAGTATTCTTCTTCCCCCGTCTTGCATCCCCTGTCGGGCGTCTTGGCACCTCGTGTGCTACCATTTGAAGAACTACTTTCTGGGCTGCATACGTTTCATTTCCCTTCTCTTGGCTTTATGTATCTCCTCTGCATCTAGAAGCTTCTCCACATGTAGAGCATGCTTCTCCACAAGATGTAGCTTCCCTGAGTCCCACTCGATGCAGATGCTTTTCAGCCTCTTTGATATAGGTTCCTGCAGACCATTGATGAAGCTGTTCCTCAGATGTGCTTCATATGGCGTTATCCCAGCAGCACTCAAGTCGTCAGGCTTCTCTAATCCACTGTATAAATCATGGACTACAATTAATCTATTTAAATACTGTGTGACAGTCTCACCTTTTCCCTGTGTACACATTGCAATTTTTGTCATGTCCATCCTGGTCGGAAATGCTGGCTTGCAGGCATCCCTCACTTGAGTAATGAGCTGGACATACTCCTGGTTGGCTCTGTGTGACCACTCCGTGTGCCGCATCTGCAGCACCCCCTCTGGCCACTGAACTTTCAGCTTCGAAATGTCAAGTCCCAGCTTCACTCCCAGGAGGCGCCGTATCTCACTTGAAGTTGGCCTGAACTCCCTACAGAACTGTTCAAATATTTGACCAAATCTCCCCCCTCCCGCTTCTACAGGATTGGGGAGCTGATGCACCACCTCCTGAATGTCAGCGTATGTCCATGGCCTACAAACCAAGACAGGAAAACCCTCCGGACCAGCCACCTCCACCATCGGTAGTTGAAAATCGGAGATGGAGTTATCAACACTTGCTGAATTATGAGGGGGAAGGGTAGAGTCAGGCATTTGAACATAGAAACTGTCAGACCTGTCTAACATGCAAAGCCCCCCTGAGATGTTTGGAGTGTTCGCAGGGAATGGAGTGCTTGACTGGAGTAGACTATGTGGAGAAGACAATCCTTTTGAAACACTGGAAGGTGGACATGTAGGTGTAGCAGGAACAGCAAACGTCAGCTTTCGCCTCGTCCGTTGACTTACAGGAGAATGGGGTTTTATTTCCAGTCTTTGAAGATCTTCGGCTACCCCCGAACAGGGGCCTGCTACTTGTCCCTGGCTATATGGCGGGGGATGGGTTTGTTCTTTAGGAGACCCCTCCTCCACCGTTGCAGGATGCCCGAGCACATGGTTTGGAGAACAAAGAAGAGAGCTCCGGCCAGCACATGTCTCCAGGTCGTCTGAAAACAGTTTCACAGATTGAGGGGTTAATTCTGTTTTATTCCTTTTCAGCTTTCCCTAAATATTGCTTCAGAATGCCACATCTCAAAAGCCTCCCAATCAATTTTAACTCTATTACGTTCATGTTGCAAAAGGGTGAATTTTAAATGTTCCAATTGCCTAATACTGAAACTGCCCCTATCAGGAAAACCACATTTGTCCACCCAAAACGCAAACTGAGTTAAAGAATCGTCCCCATAGTTGCACTGCATATATTTTACGTTTGGATTACAAAGATACCTTGCAAGCACCCTCTTAGCCTTAGTTGCTTTGCTGTGTTCTACACCCATAACGCTGGAGAGAAAGAGAACGAGAGAAAAGAAAAACAAACAAAAATAAACAAACAAAACGCCAAAACTTCGATAAGGAAAAGAAGAAAAAGAAAAAAAATATTTATATATTAATCGCTTCGAAAACACACTGCACGACTGTGAACATCAACTGCAATACCACACAAACACTTTCAGACACGCAAGGTCACGCAGGAATTTCGTCAAACTCCCCGTGGTACCTACATTTCGCAGCCAGAATCGAACCGGTTAATATCGCCGATTCTATCCGTACCGCTACACTGTCGATACAAACACCGGTCACTATCACAGTACTGCGTTATTCAGGGCTTAAGATGATTCTCGCAGCGCTAACCGGATGCAGAAAATAATTTGTGTACTCCCCCCACGTTTCTCCTAGAACCTGCGCGGTTTGTACAGGGGAGTTAATCACAAACTATCCCCTCAGTCGTGTTTCCCCAGTCATGAAAATAATTATAAGCCTCCCACTTCTCCAAGACAACAAGCCGTACAAGAAGAACTTATCCCCTTTATTTTCAACAAAACACGACCTTCCCCCTACTGGTTCGCCACAAAGGCCACAACGCAACGTGCACGCGCGTACACGCACCAGTAAGCGTAAACACGTGGTAAAAGTATCTATCTAATATCACAGCATAAAAATGTTCACTCGCCTGAAAGCTCGTGCCGGAAATCCCGCGCGAATCGCTGAAATCACTCGACGAAAAGAGCGTCCCTCGACGAGAGACAAAAAACAATGGCTCCTTTGTGCCAACACGTGGATTCAACTGGCGCGGCCATTTACCTTTCTTGTCGCCAAAATGTCATAAAATATTAAACTCTCTCTCATAGAAAATCACTCCAGAGGCAGGGTATAGAACAACAGCAACAACTTTATTTTGTAACAAAACCTGAAACAGTGCTCTAAAGAAAGACTACGGAAAGCTACAGGTAAAGTCCAGAAGGAAGAAACGCGGGGGAAAAAAGAGCACGCAAAGTCTCCGCGCACACGAATTTAAGCTCTCCCTAGGGGACAGACCCATCGCTGCACAGAGACTCCACCCACTCGCCCAGTCGCCCTCCCAGGCTAAGACTGTTTACATACACTCAATATCATTTTAAAATGCCAAAATAGATAATTACCAACACCCATTATAATAAATGTAAATTTCTATTACACTAGAAACAGACAATGACGTTGAGCTAGAGCAAACACTGGAGACAGAAGACGACGCTGAGCTAGAGTACACACTGGAGACAGAATAAGACCCTGAGCTAGATCAAAGACTGGAGACAGACGTTGAAACAGCGCTAGAGCAAACACTGGAGACAGAAGACGACGCTGAGCTAGAGCAAACACTGGAGACAGAAGAAGATGCTGAGCTAGAGCAAACACTGGAGACAGACTTTGAAACGGCGCTGGAGGAAACACTGGAGACAGATGACGCTGAGCTACAGGCAACACTGGAGACATAAGAAGGCGCTGAGCTAGAGCCAACACTGGAGACAGAAGAAGGCGCTGAGTTGGAGCAAACACTGGAGACAGAAGATGTCGCTGAGCTAGAGCCAACACTGGCGAAAAAAGAAGACGCTGAGCTAGATTAAACAATGAAGATGGACAGCCATTGAAGCGGCACTAGAGCAGACACTAGAGACAGAAGACGCTGAGCTAGAGCAAACACTGTAGACAGACAAACTACGATGCTCAGGTAGATCAAACACTGGAGACGGGCAGCCATTGAGGCGGCGCTAGAGCAAACACGAGACAGACGTTGAAACGGCGCTGGAGGAAACACTGGAGACAGATGACGCTGCGCTACAGCCAACACTGGAGACAGAAGAAGATGCTGAGCTAGAGCCAACACTGGAGACAGAAGAAGACACTGATCTAGAGCAAACACTGGAGACAAAAGAAGGCGCTGAGCTAGATCAAAGACTGGAGACAGACGTTGAAACGGCGCTGGAGGAAACACTGGAAACAGATGACGCTGCGCTACAGCCAACACTGGAGACAGATGACGCTGCGCTACAGCCAACACTGGAGACAGATGACGCTGCGCTACAGCCAACCCTGGAGACAGAAGAAGGCGCTGCGCTACAGCCAACCCTGGAGACAGAAGAAGACGCTGAGCTAGCGCAAACACTGGAGACAGACGACGCTGAGCTAGAGCCAACACTGGAGACAGAAGAAGACGCTGAGCTAGAGCCAACACTGGAGAAAGAAGAAGACGCTGAGCTAGAGCAAACACTTGAAACAGAAGAAGACGCTGAGCTAGATCAAAGACTGGAGACAGACGTTGAAACGGCGCTGGAGGAAATACTGGAGACAGATGATGCTGCGCTACAGCCAACACTGGAGACAGAAGAAGGCGCTGAGCTAGAGCCAACACTAGAGACAGAAGAAGACGCTGAGCTAGAGCAAACACTTGAAACAGAAGAAGACGCTGCGCTAAAGCCATCACTGGAGACAGAAGAAGACGCTGAGCTACAGCCAACATTGGAGACAGAAGAAGATGCTGAGCTAGCGCAAACACTGGAGACAGAAGAAGACGCTGAGCTAGAGCAAACACTGGAGACAGACAGACATTGAACCGGCGCTAGAAGAAACATTGGAGACAGACGTTGAAACGGCGCTGGAGCAAACACTGGAGATGGACAGCTTTTGACGCAGCGCTAGAGGAAAAACTGGAGACAGACAGATGTTGAATGGTGCTAGAGCAACCACTGGAGACAAACATTGATGCTGACCTACAGCAAAAACTGGAGACAGAAGAAGACGCTGAGCTAGAACAAACAATGGAGACAGAAGATGACGCGGAGCTAGATTAAACAATGGAGACGGACAGCCATTGAAGCAGCGCTAGAGCAAACACTACAGACAGAAGACGCTGAGCTAGAGCAAACACTGGAGACAGACGTTGAAATGGCGCTGGAGGAAACACTGGAGACAGATGACGCTTAGCTACAGCCAACACTGGGGACAGAAGAAGACGCTGAGCTTGAGCAAACACTGGAGACAGAAGACGACGCTGAGCTAGAGCAAACACTGGAGACAGAAGAAGACGCTGAGCTAGAGCAAACACTGGAGACAGACAGACTACGATGCTCAGGTAGATCAAACACTGGAGACGGACAGCCATTGAAGCGGCGCTAGAGCAAACAATAGAGACAGAAGACGCTGAGCTAGAGCCAACACTGGAGACAGAAGAAGACGCTGAGCTAGAGCAAACACTTGAAACAGAAGAAGACGCTGAGCTAGAGCAAACACTTGAAACAGAAGAAGACTCTGAGCTACAGCCAACAGTGGAGACAGAAGAAGATGCTGAGCTAGCGCAAACACTGGAGACAGAAGAAGATGCTGAGCTAGAGCCAACACTGGAGAAAGACAAAGACGCTGAGCTAGAGCCAACACTGGAGAAAGACAAAGACGCTGAGCTAGAGCCAACACTGGAGACAGAAGAAGACACTGATCTAGAGCCAACACTGGAGACAGAAGAAGACACTGATCTAGAGCCAACACTGGAGACAGAAGAAGACACTGATCTAGAGCAAACACTGGAGACAAAAGAAGGCGCTGAGCTAGATCAAAGACTGGAGACAGACGTTGAAACGGCGCTGGAGGAAACACTGGAAACAGATGACGCTGCGCTACAGCCAACACTGGAGACAGATGACGCAGCGCTACAGCCAACACTGGAGACAGATGACGCTGCGCTACAGCCAAACCCTGGAGACAGAAGAAGACGCTGAGCTAGCGCAAACACTGGAGACAGACGACGCTGAGCTAGAGCCAACACTGGAGACAGAAGAAGACGCTGAGCTAGAGCCAACACTGGAGAAAGAAGAAGACGCTGAGCTAGAGCAAACACTTGAAACAGAAGAAGACGCTGAGCTAGATCAAAGACTGGAGACAGACGTTGAAACGGCGCTGGAGGAAATACTGGAGACAGATGATGCTGCGCTACAGCCAACACTGGAGACAGAAGAAGGCGCTGAGCTAGAGCCAACACTAGAGACAGAAGAAGACGCTGAGCTAGAGCAAACACTTGAAACCGAAGAAGACGCTGAGCTAGAGCAAACACTTGAAACAGAAGAAGACGCTGCGCTAAAGCCATCACTGGAGACAGAAGAAGACGCTGAGCTACAGCCAACACTGGAGACAGAAGAAGACGCTGAGCTAGCGCAAACACTGGAGACAGAAGAAGACGCTGAGCTAGAGCAAACACTGGAGACAGAAGAAGACGCTGAGCTAGAGCAAACACTGGAGACAGACAGACATTGAACCGGCGCTAGAAGAAACATTGGAGACAGACGTTGAAACGGCGCTGGAGCAAACACTGGAGATGGACAGCTTTTGACGCAGCGCTAGAGGAAAAACTGGAGACAGACAGATGTTGAATGGTGCTAGAGCAACCACTGGAGACAAACATTGATGCTGACCTACAGCAAAAACTGGAGACAGAAGAAGACGCTGAGCTAGAACAAACAATGGAGACAGAAGATGACGCGGAGCTAGATTAAACAATGGAGACGGACAGCCATTGAAGCAGCGCTAGAGCAAACACTACAGACAGAAGACGCTGAGCTAGAGCAAACACTGGAGACAGACGTTGAAATGGCGCTGGAGGAAACACTGGAGACAGATGACGCTTAGCTACAGCCAACACTGGAGACAGAAGAAGACGCTGAGCTTGAGCAAACACTGGAGACAGACGAAGACGCTGAGCTAGAGCAAACACTGGAAACAGACAGACTACGATGCTCAGGTAGATCAAACACTGGAGACGGACAGCCATTGAAGCGGCGCTAGAGCAAACACTAGAGACAGAAGACGCTGAGCTAGAGCAAACACTGGAGACAGAAGAAGACGCTGAGCTAGAGCAAACACTGGAGACAGAAGAAGACGCTGAGCTAGAGCAAACACTGGAGACAGACAGACATTGAACCGGCGCTAGAAGAAACATTGGAGACAGACGTTGAAACGGCGCTGGAGCAAACACTGGAGATGGACAGCTTTTGACGCAGCGCTAGAGGAAAAACTGGAGACAGACAGATGTTGAATGGTGCTAGAGCAACCACTGGAGACAAACATTGATGCTGACCTACAGCAAAAACTGGAGACAGAAGAAGACGCTGAGCTAGAACAAACAATGGAGACAGAAGATGACGCGGAGCTAGATTAAACAATGGAGACGGACAGCCATTGAAGCAGCGCTAGAGCAAACACTACAGACAGAAGACGCTGAGCTAGAGCAAACACTGGAGACAGACGTTGAGATGGCGCTGGAGGAAACACTGGAGACAGATGACGCTTAGCTACAGCCAACACTGGAGACAGAAGAAGACGCTGAGCTAGAGCAAACACTGGAGACAGAAGAAGACGCTGAGCTAGAGCAAACACTGGAAACAGACAGACTACGATGCTCAGGTAGATCAAACACTGGAGACGGACAGCCATTGAAGCGGCGCTAGAGCAAACACTAGAGACAGAAGACGCTGAGCTAGAGCCAACACTGGAGACAGAAGAAGACGCTGAGCTAGAGCAAACACTGGAGACAGAAGAAGACGCTGAGCTAGAGCAAACACTGGAGACAGACAGACATTGAACCGGCGCTAGAAGAAACATTGGAGACAGACGTTGAAACGGCGCTGGAGCAAACACTGGAGATGGACAGCTTTTGACGCAGCGCTAGAGGAAAAACTGGAGACAGACAGATGTTGAATGGTGCTAGAGCAACCACTGGAGACAAACATTGATGCTGACCTACAGCAAAAACTGGAGACAGAAGAAGACGCTGAGCTAGAACAAACAATGGAGACAGAAGATGACGCGGAGCTAGATTAAACAATGGAGACGGACAGCCATTGAAGCAGCGCTAGAGCAAACACTACAGACAGAAGACGCTGAGCTAGAGCAAACACTGGAGACAGACGTTGAGATGGCGCTGGAGGAAACACTGGAGACAGATGACGCTTAGCTACAGCCAACACTGGAGACAGAAGAAGACGCTGAGCTAGAGCAAACACTGGAGACAGAAGAAGACGCTGAGCTAGAGCAAACACTGGAGACAGACAGACTACGATGCTCAGGTAGATCAAACACTGGAGACGGACAGCCATTCAAGCGGCGCTATAGAAAACACTAGAGACAGAAGAAGACGCTGAGCTAGAGCAAACACTGGAGAAAGACGTTGAAACGGCGCTGGAGGAAACACTGGAGACAGAAGAAGGTGCTGAGCTAGAGCATGTGAAAAATAACCCACTACTTCTATAAATCAGATGAAAATAAAACTGACAAAACTAGTCTCTTAATGAGAACACGCAGATGAGGGTTCATCAGTAGCAGCTCAGGCTTTCTAGGCTGAGGATTAATATAAAATAAAACAACTTTCATTCACAGAACACAACAACCCAATTAACAGCATTGTTTTATACACTTACACCTACTCTTCAAACACCAACAATCAGGAGAAACAGCAGCAGAGCACAGAACCCTCTTCAGGAGAAATAAACATGAGAATGCTCAGCAAATATCATTCCTGAAGCACCTGCCCTCACTCAGATCATCAGAGCAGTTCTCAGCTCAGAGCCGCTGCACATCTCCAGCACCAGATACAACAACCATCTCAGAACCTTCTCAGAGTGGTTTATAGAGTCACAGCACATGTCTCCGAAGAAAACAAGGCTGCAGACAAATACATAAAACTCCTCAGTGAATAGATCCTGATATTAAACCCAGTTACAAATGATCAAAATAATTCAATTACGTAAGTGGTGAAGATACAGATTCATCTTAAAACAAAAGTTATACAAACATTTAAGGTTATAAAAGATCTGCAGGCAAGCAGACACACCACCATGCAAACTAAGTTATTAATCATTGTCCACGTTTTAGTACACAGAAGTCATTGCATCCCAAACTTTTGCAACAAAGACTAAACCACTGGAGACAGACGAATGTTTAAGCGGCACTAGAGCAAACACTATAGAAAGACGTTAATGCAACGCTACAGCAAACACTGGAGACACTTTGAAACGATGCTACAGCAAACACTGGAGACAGACGAACGTTGAAACTTCGCTAAAGCAAACACTGGAGACTGACGTTGATGCGGCACAACAGCAAATACAGGAGACAGACGTTGCAATAATTATTCAGTCAGTACTCACTGATCAACCTCAAACCATGGCATCACCATCACCAGGTGTCTGAGCAGAAAGTATCAGAAAACAATCAGAAAGAAACAGACAGTAAGGGAGACTTCCATGGTTTCAGCTGATCAAATCCACTGACAGATTATATAGATTTTCAACAAATTCCACACGTTTCAGAGAGCAGGAGAGAACACAGAGGAACTGAGAAGAGCTCACCTGAAGACTGATGGACACTCCTCTCCAGCCAAGCATTTCCCAATCAAGAGAAGGGAGGAGAATAAATTAGATCTGGTTGAATCCTGGAAACATGCCCTGTAGAATCTGAGAGCTGTGAAAGTACTCTGTGGATCCAGCAGATGAACAAGAGGAAGCCTTCTCTTCTTCAGATCAGCTTCTCACAGTAAAAACAAAAAATAGGATTAATCTGGAGCAATAACAACAGAAGACATAAATACATTTGATGAAGGAACTGAATTGTGGAGAATCATTCAGAACGCATTGCATTATTTCTATCAGTCAGATCTCACCGACCATCGTGAGACCATGAACCTTCACCAGAGAACATCACCAGGTGCTGATCAGAACAATTCACCCAAAGAAGATGAACCACCAACAGAGTGCACAAGACTTCCATGGACTCAACTTGATCAGATCCACTGACCGATTCTTAATAATGATCTCCAGTTCCAGATGATTCTACACATTTCAGAGGGCAGGAGAGAACACAGAGGAACTGAGAAGAACTCACCTGAAGACTGATGGACACTCCTCTCCAGCCAAGCATTTCCCAAACACAAACGAGAGAAGGGAGGGGAATAAATTAGATCTAGTAGAATCTTGGAAACAAGCTCTGTAGAATCTGAGAGCGGTGAAAGTCCTCTGTGGATCCAGCAGATGAACCAGAGGAAGTCTTCTCTTCTTCAGATCAGCTCCACACAGCAAAAACCGAGACATGTTTAATCAGGAGGCTCCATTCCCTCACAGCAGCTACGAACAGAACCAGCTCGAGAAACAAGAACACTCCTGAAACTCCTGCGAGAGAAGAGTTGATTCTCTGAAGAACCAGCTCCACACAGGACTCAAACACTGAAGCCCTGTTCCCTCAGAGCAGCTACGAACAGAACCAGCTCGAGACACAAGAACACTCCTGAAACTCCTGCGAGAGAAGAGTTCATTCTCTGAAGAACCTGCTCCACACAGGACTCAAACACTGAAGCCCCGTTCCCTCAGAGCAGCTACGAACAGAACCAGCTCGAGACACAAGAACACTCCTGAAACTCCTGCGAGAAAAGAGTTCATCTCTGAAGAACCAGCTCCACACAGGACTCAAACACTGAAGCCCCGTTCCCTCAGAGCAGCTACGAACAGAACCAGCTCGAGACACAAGAACACTCCTGAAACTCCTGCGAGAGATGAGTTCATCTCTGAAGAACCTGCTCCACACAGGACTCAAACACTGAAGCCCTGTTCCCTCAGAGCAGCTATGAACAGAAACAGCTCGAGACACAAGAACACTCCTGAAACTCCTGCGAGAGAAGAGTTTATCTCTGAAGAACCTGCTCCACACAGGACTCAAACACTGAGACTCCAGTCCCTCAGAGCAGCTATGAACAGAACCAGCTCGAGACACAAGAACACTCCTGAAACTCCTGCGAGAGAAGAGTTCATCTCTGAAGAACCAGCTCCACACAGGACTCAAACACTGAAGCCCCGTTCCCTCAGAGCAGCTACGAACATAAACAGCTCGAGACACAAGAACACTCCTGAAACTCCTGCGAGAGAAGAGTTCATCTCTGAAGAACCAGCTCCACACAGGACTCAAACACTGAAGCCCCGTTCCCTCAGAGCAGCTACGAACAGAACCAGCTCGAGACACAAGAACACTCCTGAAACTCCTGCGAGAGAAGAGTTCATCTCTGAAGAACCTGCTCCACACAGGACTCAAACACTGAAGCCCCGTTCCCTCAGAGCAGCTACGAACAGAACCAGCTCGAGACACAAGAACACTCCTGAAACTCCTGCGAGAGAAGATTTGATTCTCTGAAGAACCTGCTCCACACAGGACTCAAACACTGAAGCCCCGTTCCCTCAGAGCAGCTACGAACAGAACCAGCTCGAGACACAAGAACACTCCTGAAACTCCTGCGAGAGAAGATTTGATTCTCTGAAGAACCTGCTCCACACAGGACTCAAACACTGAAGCCCCGTTCCCTCAGAGCAGCTACGAACAGAAACACCGAGACACAAGAACACTCCTGAAACTCCTGCGAGAGAAGAGTTCATCTCTGAAGAACCTGCTCCACACAGGACTCAAACACTGAAGCCCTGTTCCCTCAGAGCAGCTACGAACAGAACCAGCTCGAGACACAAGAACACTCCTGAAACTCCTGCGAGAGAAGAGTTCATCTCTGAAGAACCTGCTCCACACAGGACTCAAACACTGAAGCCCCGTTCCCTCAGAGAAGCTACGAACAGAACCAGCTCGAGACACAAGAACACTCCTGAAACTCCTGCGAGAGAAGAGTTCATCTCTGAAGAACCTGCTCCACACAGGACTCAAACACTGAAGCCCCGTTCCCTCAGAGCAGCTACGAACAGAAACAGCTCGAGACACAAGAACACTCCTGAAACTCCTGCGAGAGAAGAGTTGATTCTCTGAAGAACCAGCTCCACACAGGACTCAAACACTAGGCCATGAGACAAAAGAGAACATGACTCATGTTTTCTACTGAAGATGAAATTAAATGTTAAGGTTGTAAATTCAACAGTTCAGTTGTAAAGCTAACTCACTTTTTTTTAATGCAAATTTATTAAGATGCAAAACAAACTTCAGAAGCTCTGTAGAATCTGTGAGGGGTGAAAGTCACCTGTGGATCCAGTAGATGAACCAGAGGAAATCTTCTCTTCTTCAGATCAGCTCCTCACAGTAGAAACAGAGACAGGTTTAATCAGGAGCAATAATGACAGAAGATAAATACATTTGGTGAAGGAACTAAATTGTGAAGAATCATTCAGAATGGATTGCATTAGTTCTATCAGTCAGTTCTCACTGACCATCGTGAGACCATGAACCTTCCCCAGAGAACATCATCAGGTGCTTATCAGAACAATTTCTATAGACTCAGCCAATGAAAAGCAGAAGACTGGAACCATTTTATCTTCCATCTTCATAATCGTCATCAGATCCGCTCCTCACAAGTAAACAGACAGGTTAAAAACAGCAATAAATACATTTAGATCAGAAATGTGAAGGATCATTCTTTCATTAAGTCCAGTCAGTACTCCCTGATAAACCTGAAACCACGGAGCTACCATCACGAACAAGAGATCACCAGGTACGGATTCGTTCAGGAGAAGACCAGAACAGTAGAAATTAATACATTTGGAGAAGAAACTGAATTGTAAAGAATCATTCTGAATAGATTTCATTCATTCTATCAGTCAGTTCTGACTTCATCTACTCCAGCTGTGAGATCATCTCCTCCTGAACCAAAGTCTGAAAAACTCTGATCTCAGGAGCACAGCTGGAGAAGAACTTCTCTTCATAGGTTCTAGAAGAGCAGCTGAACACAGGAGCAGAGCTTCATTCACAGCTCAAGAGTTAAACAGTTTCTTCACAGAAGAACCTGATCAATTCAGAGAAGAGCTTTTCATGAACCCTATAAAACCAATTCATCACTCAGATCAGACACAGACTGGCAAAGAACTACACATCACATCTTCTTCCACTTATCCGGGGCCGGGTCGCGGGGGTAGCAGTCTAAATTTACCCAACTGTGTTGTGGGGAGAGGGGTCTTAATCTTTTAGTTAAGAGGAAGACAGAGCTCTCTTACAAAACAATCACAACATCTAAAACACATACTGAAGGAGAAGATGAATAAATGGTGAAGATATAAACCCAGAGACAGTGACTGCAGAACCCATGAACTACGGCGAGCTCTGGATGGTTCTCCTCAAACCTGAGACACTCGAGATGATTGAACACCTTTCAGAAACATCCTCGATCACGAGAGGTTAGAGGAACCAGAGCTCTGATCTAACAGAACCCTGATCGAACTCCAGCAGCACCACAAAAAAAACCTGAACCTCCAGCGAGAGAATGTGAGAAGGGTTTATTCTCTGCAGGAGAAGAACCTGCTCCACACAGAACTCAAACATTCTTCCCTCAGTGCAGCCACGAGCGAGAACAAAAACAACTCGTTCAGTTCTGAAGAGAAGTTTGTGGAAATTAAACCTCTCGTTAAGAATTCAGAGTAAAATTGATCTAACCAGCTTTCAAGGAGAACACAGGTGAGAGTTCATCAGCAGCAGCTCAGGGTTCCAGAAACAGCTTTGTAGGAAAACCCATTCTGCTCAAACTAGAAGATTTAAACAGATTCTCAACCAGCGAGAACGCTAAACCTCTGAGGAAGAGAAGACATGAAAATAAATGTATTGCACTTAGTGTTCTTGTTTAGAAAATTATTATACTTACATCACTGGATTCACCGTTTTTGCAAAGCAGAATACAAGAAGCTTAAACAGTTTAAATCTCTTTGTCAAGGTTTGTTTAATTAAAACTCAAACTTTGCAAGACAAAATTCTCAAACCAAGACGAACACAGCAAGAGCTCCTTTCTCAGCAGGAACAGAAAAATGAGCGAGCAGAAACCAAAGCTGTCCTTCAGGTTCTTTTCTTTCTAAAGCTCTGATGGCAACATGACTATTTCATGGCTATCCCCTTTTAGGTTTTAGTAATGGATCTATTAAAAAGTTCTTAGTTTTAAAACAAGTTTTTAATGCTCTGAAGTTACAATTCCCAGCACAAGTCTGTCCTAAAAAAAAGGTAGCCCTTTTGGGTTACACGCACCAGCTTCAGTTTGACGCTGACTGCAGAAGAGAATCTGTGAAACAGAAGAACCATCAGAGATTCTGATCAAAACACATCAGAAGAGCTCAGCAACAATCCATAAACTGAACTGAAGTTCTTAAAGGAACTGGGTTCCACCACAGAACTCACATGATCAGAGCGAGCACAGAAGCGAGAGAACAAGGAGGTGGAAGCAGCGCTAGACATATAAAAAAAAAATTAAAAAAAAACCTGTAGGAACAAGAGTTTTGTTTGTGACATGTAAACATCGCCAGGCATATGGTTTTAATTACAGAAAAAAAATTTGAACATACTGCGTTACATTATAAAAAAAAACACCGCTTCAAACCTCATCAGGAGAAACAGCAGCAGAGCACAGAACCCTCTTCAGGAGAAATGGAATTAAGATCTTCAGAAGATATCTTTCCTGAAACTCCTGCGCTCACTCACAGCATTATTAGAGCAGTTACCAGCTCAGAGCAGCTGCACATCTACAGCACCAGAGATACGAGAACCATCTCAGAGTCAGAGCAGCTGCACGTCTACAGCACCAGAGATACGAGAACCATCTCAGAGTCAGAGCAGCTGCACGTCTACAGCACCAGAGATACGAGAACCATCTCAGAGTCAGAGCAGCTGCACGTCTACAGCACCAGAGATACGAGAACCATCTCAGAGTCAGAGCAGCTGCACATCTACAGCACCAGAGATACGAGAACCATCTCAGAGTCAGAGCAGCTGCACATCTACAGCACCAGAGATACGAGAACCATCTCAGAGTCAGAGCAGGTGCACATCTACAGCACCAGAGATACGAGAACCATCTCAGAGTCAGAGCAGCTGCACGTCTACAGCACCAGAGATACGAGAACCATCTCAGAGTCAGAGCAGCTGCACATCTACAGCACCAGAGATACGAGAACCATCTCAGAGTCAGAGCAGCTGCGCATCTACAGCACCAGAGATACGAGAACCATCTCAGAGTCAGAGCAGGTGCACATCTACAGCACCAGAGATACGAGAGCCACCTCAGTGTCAGAGCAGCTGCACATCTACAGCACCAGAGATACGAGAACCATCTCAGAGTCAGAGCAGCTGCGCATCTACAGCACCAGAGATACGAGAACCATCTCAGAGTCAGAGCAGCTGCACATCTACAGCACCAGAGATACGAGAACCATCTCAGAGTCAGAGCAGCTGCGCATCTACAGCACCAGAGATACGAGAGCCATCTCAGAGTCAGAGCAGCTGCGCATCTACAGCACCAGAGATACGAGAACCATCTCAGAGTCAGAGCAGCTGCACATCTACAGCACCAGAGATACGAGAACCATCTCAGAGTCAGAGCAGCTGCACATCTACAGCACCAGAGATACGAGAACCATCTCAGAGTCAGAGCAGCTGCGCATCTACAGCACCAGAGATACGAGAGCCATCTCAGAGTCAGAGCAGCTGCGCATCTACAGCACCAGAGATACGAGAACCATCTCAGAGTCAGAGCAGCTGCGCATCTACAGCACCAGAGATACGAGAACCATCTCAGAGTCAGAGCAGCTGCACATCTACAGCACCAGAGATACGAGAACCATCTCAGAGTCAGAGCAGCTGCGCATCTCCAGCACCAGAGATACGAGAACCATCTCAGAGTCAGAGCAGCTGCACATCTCCAGCACCAGAGATACGAGAACCATCTCAGAGTCAGAGCAGGTGCACATCTCCAGCACCAGAGATACGAGAGCCATCTCAGAGTGAGAGCAGGTGCACATCTACAGCACCAGAGATACGAGAACCATCTCAGAGTCAGAGCAGGTGCACATCTACAGCACCAGAGATACGAGAACCATCTCAGAGTCAGGGCAGGTGCGCATCTACAGCACCAGAGATACGAGAACCATCTCAGAGTCAGAGCAGGTGCATATCTACAGCACCAGAGATACGAGAGCCACCTCAGTGTCAGAGCAGCTGCACATCTACAGCACCAGAGATACGAGAACCATCTCAGAGTCAGAGCAGGTGCACATCTACAGCACCAGAGATACGAGAACCATCTCAGAGTCAGAGCAGGTGCGCATCTACAGCACCAGAGATACGAGAACCATCTCAGAGTCAGAGCAGCTGCACATCTACAGCACCAGAGATACGAGAGCCACCTCAGTGTCAGAGCAGCTGCACATCTACAGCACCAGAGATACGAGAACCATCTCAGAGTCAGAGCAGGTGCACATCTACAGCACCAGAGATACGAGAACCATCTCAGAGTCAGGGCAGGTGCGCATCTACAGCACCAGAGATACGAGAACCATCTCAGAGTCAGAGCAGCTGCACATCTACAGCACCAGAGATACGAGAGCCACCTCAGTGTCAGAGCAGCTGCACATCTACAGCACCAGAGATACGAGAACCATCTCAGAGTCAGAGCAGGTGCACATCTACAGCACCAGAGATACGAGAGCCACCTCAGTGTCAGAGCAGCTGCACATCTACAGCACCAGAGATACGAGAACCATCTCAGAGTCAGAGCAGGTGCACATCTACAGCACCAGAGATACGAGAACCATCTCAGAGTCAGAGCAGGTGCGCATCTACATCACCAGAGATACGAGAACCATCTCAGAGTCAGAGCAGCTGCGCATCTACAGCACCAGAGATACGAGAACCATCTCAGAGTCAGAGCAGGTGCGCATCTACAGCACCAGAGATACGAGAACCATCTCAGAGTCATAGCAGGTGCGCATCTACAGCACCAGAGATACGAGAACCATCTCAGAGTCAGAGCAGGTGCACATCTACAGCACCAGAGATACGAGAACCATCTCAGAGTCAGAGCAGGTGCGCATCTACAGCACCAGAGATACGAGAACCATCTCAGAGTCAGAGCAGGTGCACATCTACAGCGCCAGAGATACGAGAACCATCTCAGAGTCAGAGCAGGTGCGCATCTACATCACCAGAGATACGAGAACCATCTCAGAGTCAGAGCAGCTGCGCATCTACAGCACCAGAGATACGAGAACCATCTCAGAGTCAGAGCAGGTGCGCATCTACAGCACCAGAGATACGAGAACCATCTCAGAGTCATAGCAGGTGCGCATCTACAGCACCAGAGATACGAGAACCATCTCAGAGTCAGAGCAGGTGCACATCTACAGCACCAGAGATACGAGAGCCATCTCAGAGTCAGAGCAGGTGCACATCTACAGCACCAGAGATACGAGAACCATCTCAGAGTCAGAGCAGCTGCACATCTCCAGCACCAGAGATACGAGAGCCATCTCAGAGTCAGAGCAGGTGCACATCTACAGCACCAGAGATACGAGAACCATCTCAGAGTCAGAGCAGGTGCACATCTCCAGCACCAGAGATACGAGAACCATCTCAGAGTCAGAGCAGGTTGTAAATTGCAGCGCATTGGAGAATAAAGAAAAGGAGGAAGTTTATAACTTAACAAATGCTAAAGAATAGACCTTGAGACTGATCAGATCTGAGGAAATATCATTCAGAAATAAACCCCTTCTAGAGCAGATAAGCGACTCACAATAATCAAGAGTGAAATCCCTCGTCAGGGTTTCTACAGCGTCAGAGGAGACAAATTACCACTGAACACCATAACCCATCAACCACCAGCTCCAGACCAACCAAACTCCACCTGCTATGGAGTCCAGATGAACCTCCTCCAGAACTGAACACCTCAAACATGAGCTTAAATTTGTGTCTGGTTTTAATAAAATATCCTCAGGGAAAAACAGGCCCTCAAGATCCTTAATCACCTGTCAGCAACTCAATCGAGAAAAAATGTGAATAAAGAATCATGAGCACATCCCTATATTATTATGAACAGACCCATTATCATACACCATGAACACTCCTGAAACTCCTGCGAGAGAAGAGTTGATTCTCTGAAGAACCTGCTCCACACAGGACTCAAACACTGAAGCCCCGTTCCCTCAGAGCAGCTACGAACAGAACCAGCTCGAGACACAAGAACACTCCTAAAACTCCTGCGAGAGAAGATTTGATTCTCTGAAGAACCTGCTCCACACAGGACTCAAACACTGAAGCCCTGTTCCCTCAGCGCAGCTACGAACAGAACCAGCTCGAGACACAAGAACACTCCTGAAACTCCTGCAAGAGAAGAGTTGATTCTCTGAAGAACCTGCTCCACACAGGACTCAAACACTGAAGCCCCGTTCCCTCAGAGCAGCTACGAACAGAACCAGCTCGAGACACAAGAACACTCCTAAAACTCCTGCAAGAGAAGAGTTGATTCTCTGAAGAACCTGCTCCACACAGGACTCAAACACTGAAGCCCTGTTCCCTCAGAGCAGCTACGAACAGAACCAGCTCGAGACACAAGAACACTCCTGAAACTCCTGCGAGAAAAGAGTTCATCTCTGAAGAACCTGCTCCACACAGGACTCAAACACTGAAGCCCTGTTCCCTCAGAGCAGCTACGAACAGAAACACCGAGACACAAGAACACTCCTGAAACTCCTGCGAGAGAAGAGTTCATCTCTGAAGAACCTGCTCCACACAGGACTCAAACACTGAAGCCCTGTTCCCTCAGAGCAGCTACGAACAGAACCAGCTCGAGACACAAGAACACTCCTGAAACTCCTGCGAGAGAAGAGTTGATTCTCTGAAGAACCTGCTCCACACAGGACTCAAACACTGAAGCCCTGTTCCCTCAGAGCAGCTACGAACAGAAACACCGAGACACAAGAACACTCCTGAAACTCCTGCGAGAGAAGAGTTTATCTCTGAAGAACCTGCTCCACACAGGACTCAAACACTGAGACTCCAGTCCCTCAGAGCAGCTATGAACAGAAACAGCTAGAGACACAAGAACACTCCTGAAACTCCTGCGAGAGAAGAGTTGATTCTCTGAAGAACCTGCTCCACACAGGACTCAAACACTGAAGCCCTGTTCCCTCAGAGCAGCTACGAACAGAACCAGCTCGAGACACAAGAACACTCCTGAAACTCCTGCGAGAGAAGAGTTGATTCTCTGAAGAACCTGCTCCACACAGGACTCAAACACTGAAGCCCCGTTCCCTCAGAGCAGCTACGAACAGAAACACAGAGACACAAGAACACTCCTGAAACTCCTGCGAGAGAAGAGTTGATTCTCTGAAGAACCTGCTCCACACAGGACTCAAACACTGAAGCCCCGTTCCCTCAGAGCAGCTACGAACATAAACAGCTCGAGACACAAGAACACTCCTGAAACTCCTGCGAGAAAAGAGTTCATCTCTGAAGAACCTGCTCCACACAGGACTCAAACACTGAAGCCCTGTTCCCTCAGAGCAGCTACGAACAGAAACAGCTCGAGACACAAGAACACTCCTGAAACTCCTGCGAGAGAAGAGTTGATTCTCTGAAGAACCTGCTCCACACAGGACTCAAACACTGAAGCCCCGTTCCCTCAGAGCAGCTACGAACATAAACAGCTCGAGACACAAGAACACTCCTGCGAGAGAAGAGTTGATTCTCTGAAGAACCTGCTCCACACAGGTTTCAAACACTGAAGCCCTGTTCCCTCAGAGCAGCTACGAACAGAAACAGCTCGAGACACAAGAACACTCCTGAAACTCCTGCGAGAGAAGAGTTCATCTCTGAAGAACCTGCTCCACACAGGACTCAAACACTGAAGCCCCGTTCCCTCAGAGCAGCTACGAACAGAACCAGCTCGAGACACAAGAACACTCCTGAAACTCCTGCGAGAGAAGATTTGATTCTCTGAAGAACCTGCTCCACACAGGACTCAAACACTGAAGCCCCGTTCCCTCAGAGCAGCTACGAACAGAAACACCGAGACACAAGAACACTCCTGAAACTCCTGCGAGAGAAGAGTTGATTCTCTGAAGAACCTGCTCCACACAGGACTCAAACACTGAAGCCCTGTTCCCTCAGAGCAGCTACGAACAGAACCAGCTCGAGACACAAGAACACTCCTGAAACTCCTGCGAGAGAAGAGTTGATTCTCTGAAGAACCTGCTCCACACAGGACTCAAACACTGAGACTCCAGTCCCTCAGAGCAGCTACAAACAGAACCAGCTCGAGACACAAGAACACTCCTGCGAGAGAAGAGTTCATCTCTGAAGAACCTGCTCCACACAGGACTCAAACACTGAAGCCCCGTTCCCTCAGAGCAGCTACGAACAGAACCAGCTCGAGACACAAGAACACTCCTGAAACTCCTGCGAGAGAAGAGTTCATCTCTGAAGAACCTGCTCCACACAGGACTCAAACACTGAAGCCCCGTTCCCTCAGAGAAGCTACGAACAGAACCAGCTCGAGACACAAGAACACTCCTGAAACTCCTGCGAGAGAAGAGTTCATCTCTGAAGAACCTGCTCCACACAGGACTCAAACACTGAAGCCCATGAGACAAAAGAGGACATGACTCATGTTTTCTTCTGACGATGAAATTAAATGTTAAGGTTGTAAAATCAACAGTTCAGTTGTAAAGTTAACTCAATTTTTTTTAAAGCAAATTTATTAAGATGCAAAACAAACTTCTGTTGTCAAATTTCAGAGGGTTTTGCCCACACAAAATTAAATTAACCAAATGTAATAGACAAACCGTGCCAGAGGTACAAGAGCAGCAGGAACATAACGAGGAGTGAGCAGAACCTGAAGATGGTCTCCTTCACGGAGATCACCCATCGATTACAAGCACAGGTTCAGCTTCACTCAGACTCAACCAGAAGAACCATCAGAGAAGATTGAGGAGCAGTGATTCCCTTCTGCAAACACATCAGAAGATCTGAGCAAAGATCCAGAAACTCTACACAGGAGCCACCGGAGCGAGAGGACAAGAGGAGAAAGCGTGTAACGGAAACTGATTCACTTAAAAAAACACATTAAAACTGTAGCAGCAGGGTATGCAAATAAACACCAAATCAACAGCTTTAACACATGTAGGATAAAACACTGCACTTGCTTATACAAATATAATAGCACTTTAAAACCTAACAATCAGGAGATATAGCAACCCTCTTCAAGAGAACTGGAATGAGAAGATCTCCAGCCGAGTGCATTCCTGAAGCTCCTGCACTCTCAGAACATTATCAGAGCAGTTACCAGCTCAGAGTTTAGAGCAGCTGCACATCTACAGCACCTGAGACACCAGAACCATCTCAGAACCTTCAGAGCAGTTTCTGGGAGTCGAGAGGAGAGTAAACAAGGCAGATCAATGAACCAAACTATTAACAAAATATAGATCCTGAGATGAATCACCTCTGAAGAACCTAATGAAACAAGAGCAGAAACCTTCCAGAGCAGATGAGGCTTATCAGTTTCATCTTAGTTTTCTTATTGCACAGATAAAGAACTTAGTTTAAAATATTTTAAACATGCCATTACTCGTAGTAAGCAGCAAGACCCAGAAAAACTAATCACAGTAAAAACTCAAGACAACGTATGGAGATGAAAAAAATAATGTCTAAAACAGATCTTTAGTTCCATTGTTCTGAAACCAGGAGTAGCAAACCTCCCCACTAACACCCTTCAGATCCCAAACTCAGATCAACGACTCACCCAGCACCAACCAGAGGAGCCCCGAGGAGCCCTGAGGAGCAAAGCCAGCAGCTGTTCACGAGATGGCTCTTCAAAATACAATAAACAAATCAGAACACACATTCACACAACTCCCTTTTAAAACTAGTACATTTTAGATCTTTTAAGGTTGAACTCTTTCGTACACTTCACAGCAAACAGAAGCTCGGATTTATACATCCAGACACACAAACTGGAGCGAGGTCTCCTCCGCTGGACCTCAGGAGTAAAGCAGCAGATTCATGAACAACGCAATCTGGATCAAACCAGATTTGGTGCTCAAGTATTGTTCAACAGCTGAAGAACAAACAATGAATAAAGATTGTTAAAAACAGAAGCACAAGACCTCCGATCACGAGTGTGACTACAGAATAAACTCTGAGGAACTTCATCTGAAAACCTCAAACCGTGAATATTAATAAGAGTTATTAACAGGAATTAAGATTCCAGGTGTCGAGTTCAGAATGACCCCAGAGTATAAAACCGCTTCACACTGAAACAAAATCAGAAAAATAGACACTTGTTCAGAAATCAGTTTTAAAGTAATTTACAGATTTCCGTTTTACTAGAAGTGAGGAGGTAAAGCTGCAAGGCTTCTTCACTAGAACTCAGTTCAGGTACGCAGAGCACGTTCAGATCAGAGCTGAGAATGAGACGGTCACGTCTGTAGCAGATGTTAAACCTCCACCAGCAGTCAGAGCGGCTTTGTTACAAAACAATCTGCAGACATTAACAGTTCCCCCCCACCACTGTAACCCAACCCCAGCGTTCACGTGAACGACGCAGAGGAACCCTGAGGAGCAGAGCACCACGAGGAGCAGAGCACAGAGGAACCATGAGGAGCACAGCGCCACGAGGAGCAGAGCATAGAGGAACCCTGAGGAGCAGAGCACCACGAGGAGCAGAGCACAGAGGAACCATGAGGAGCACAGCGCCACGAGGAGCAGAGCACAGAGGAACCCTGAGGAGCACAGCGCCACGAGGAGCAGAGCATAGAGGAACCCTGAGGAGCACAGCGCCACGAGGAGCAGAGCACAGAGGAACCATGAGGAGCACAGCGCCACGAGGAGCAGAGCACAGAGGAACCCTGAGGAGCAGAGCACAGAGGAACCATGAGGAGCACAGCGCCACGAGGAGCAGAGCACAGAGGAACCCTGAGGAGCAGAGCACAGAGGAACCATGAGGAGCACAGCGCCACGAGGAGCAGAGCATAGAGGAACCCTGAGGAGCACAGCGCCACGAGGAGCAGAGCATAGAGGAACCCTGAGGAGCACAGCACCACGAGGAGCAGAGCACAGAGGAACCATGAGGAGCACAGCGCCACGAGGAGCAGAGCACAGAGGAACCCTGAGGAGCACAGCGCCACGAGGAGCAGAGCATAGAGGAACCATGAGGAGCACAGCGCCACGAGGAGCAGAGCACAGAGGAACCATGAGGAGCAGAGCACAGAGGAACCATGAGGAGCAGAGCACAGAGGAACCCTGAGGAGCAGAGCACAGAGGAACCCTGAGGAGCACAGCACCACGAGGAGCAGAGCATAGAGGAACCATGAGGAGCACAGCGCCACGAGGAGCAGAGCATAGAGGAACCCTGAGGAGCACAGCACCACGAGGAGCAGAGCACAGAGGAACCATGAGGAGCACAGCGCTACGAGGAGCAGAGCACAGAGGAACCCTGAGGAGCAGAGCACAGAGGAACCATGAGGAGCACAGCGCCACGAGGAGCAGAGCATAGAGGAACCCTGAGGAGCACAGCGCCACGAGGAGCAGAGCACAGAGGAACCATGAGGAGCACAGCGCCACGAGGAGCAGAGCACAGAGGAACCATGAGGAGCAGAGCACAGCGGAACCATGAGGAGCACAGCGCCACGAGGAGCAGAGCATAGAGGAACCCTGAGGAGCACAGCGCCACGAGGAGCAGAGCACAGAGGAAGCCTGAGGAGCAGCGTGCCACGAGGAGCAGAGCGCTACGAGGAGAAATACAGAGGAACCCTGATGAGCAGAACACTGAGGAGCATGGAACAGATGGCATAAGATTTCCAGGAAACAAGTCTGATACAAAATAAAACTTCTGGTGATGTATTTACATCATCTTAATCTAAACACAAAGTGATTAGAATGTTCACCACTGAGTCTTGGACCTCACAACACACTCAAACGTGTTAAACCAGATCATGAAGCACCTGAACCACACGCAGGAACTCTCATTGGATTAGATCCAGATTGTAACATTAAATACACAGTTACAGCTGAAAACCGAAGCTCAAGAAATCAGATCATGAGCTTTCACTGCTGAAGGAACTGATCTCAAACCTGTTCAGAAAAATCAATAAATCATATTTGTTTAGGGTTAAAAATTAAAGTCTTCAGTGGATTACAATCAAGAAACCATCATAACAAGTCAACGAGCTTTTCTCAGAGAACATCAAACTGTGGATCAGTGCTTCGTAAGAGAGCTGAGAGCAGAACTTCATTCAACGCTTCAGTTCAGATTCTACTCAATCGGTTTATTCAGTACCAGATTTACACTCAGCTTCTGCGCCTCCGAACCGTTAGGGTCCAAGATGAGACGTAGAAGAGCTTCTTTGAAAACCACCGTCGCACGGAGCTTCGACTCGCTTCAGAGCGCTGGAGAGAAGACAAACAGAGCCACAGTTAGAGCTGAACTCTGAAGAACCGAGTCATGTTAGAGATTCATCAGAGTCAGAGAACACTTCGTCTCCAGGAAACAGATCTTCAGCATTGAATCACAAACGAACAGATGATCCGACCATAACTTCAGCAAGAGTGTAAATACAACCTCACACTCCGCTTCCACGCACACGTGAAATTAAATCAAAGCACCTGAACCACGAGCCGGATCAGAACCGGCTCAAACTGGTTAGATTCAGATCGTTTAACAATGTAATCAAGTTTCAGCACAACACAGAAGAACTCAGATCACGAGTGAGACTGCTGAAGGACCTCTGAAGACCTTCGTCTCAAGAACCCAGAAACCGTTCAGAATTACTGATTGAAGAGCTTTAAACACCACAACAGGTGAGAACATGAGGGTCAGCACCGGAGTCAAACTGAACGCCAGCAAGACCGACTCAAGACCTCCTGAAAGATCCTCAGGTCCTCCTGAAGCCCTTCCTGCTGAAGAGAAGTTCTGAGGAGAAGAGAGCAAGCGCTCGATTTACCCTGAACATCAGCGTCTCAGAGCAGATAAGAACACTTAAACACACATCAGAAACATGAACCCTCGAACCAGAGGAACACAGAGAAACACTCCTCCGAGCGGAGCGGACTTCTGCTACACACACGAGCTCTCAGACAGAACTCTTCAGATTCATTTAAAACACGGAGAGAAAAAAAATATCAAATGATTCACAGTTTCACAATCAAAAGAGCAACAGTGTAATAATTAAACCTCAGCAGAACAAATCACAGGAGCTCCTCTCGATCAGGAACCAGCCCTGGATCATCAGAACACCTCAAACCGTCTGAAGAAGCTCCAGCAGGAGGACCACAGAGCAGCGTCATCAACTCAAACCATCAGAACCGAGAGAGAGAGAGAGAGAGAGAGAGAGAGAGAGAGAGAGAGAGAGAGAGAGAGAGAGAGAGAGAGCTGCTTCTCATCTCTCCACTGATCTCTCCTCGCTCGCAGCAGAGCCGCAGAGAAAGGTTTCCTGTGCTTGGTACAGCTCATCTTGAACTGACGAAATAAAACAGATTAAACAGAATCGAGATCTGGACGAATGTTCGGAAATCAGATGTCAGCAACACACTTGAGATTCAAAGAGCTTCATTTTGAACAAAGAACAGATCGAAGACAGCGCTTCAGAAGAGTGAGCCCCAGAACTCCAGCATTCATAAAAACCACTCTGAAGAACATTAAAGAGAGCTGAGGAACCGTTCCCTGCAGTGACGAGCCTGAGAGGAACACTCGAGATCGAGGGAGATGGTTTGGTGCGTCTGCTTCTCTCAGATCTCCTCGTTAGAGGCTCCTCACCTGAACTCTCGACCACCTCTCAGTAACCCTTCAGCACTGAGGAACCTCCAGGAGCACTCCTCTCCTCCACTGGTTCTGCTGAGGGCCTTTTAAAGAGCGGGGCTGGAGGGGTTGGGGGGGTATCTCTCTCTCTCTTTCTCTTTCTCTTTCTCTCTCTCTCTCTCTCTCCAGCAAAGAAAAACGTTAAAAACTCACTCTTTTATTATCAAACGTCTTTCTTTAATGTTTTTACATCTTATATTTTCGGGGACTTTAATCTTTATAAAGCCGCAGGTGTTTAGTTGGTGTGAAGATCTGAGCCCCCCCCCCGCAGATGGTTTCTCCCACTCCCATGATGCACCGCTGCAGCCTCCGCAGGTGACGCTAATCAGCTTGATTGATCCGGCGGGTGAAGAGCACGTGATCGGAAGTTAATATCAGAGCACAGAGCTTTACAGAAGAATAAAAACTGATCAGAGATAAAAGATGAGACGTTAAACACATTAAAACTTCATAAAAACAGAATAAAAGACTATCAGAAGTTCACCAGCGCAGCTCTGTTCAGACAGCAGAGCTCGGTCCGTAATTAAATATAAAGGCTAAAAAAGAACACTAATACGCATTTAGTAAAAAAGAAAAAAGTAAACTGGAAATGTACTTACATTTATGAACAAAACTGACCTTAAGTTGACTGTGCTTGGTTTCAGAATTAGTATACATTTATTGAAATTAATTGCCAATCAAACTGCATTTTCTTTGCTGTTAGTTACATATAATTAAAACCTTTAATCTAGTTAAAGAAAAATACAGTATATTTTGCATTAGACAGCATTTCTAATGACAGATCAAAGCTGGCGTAGCTCTCGTTCGGCAGCAGGGGGCGACACTTATCTTTTGAAGGGGACGCAGATAATAGTTCAACTGTTAAATTAATATAAACAGATTATTAAAGTCATAACAAATAAAATCATTAGGGTTTGGGATTGAAAGCGTTTCAGTTTAACAAAATCAATACTTTAAAAAAAGATGCCGGTTCCTAAACAGTTATTTAAAAAAATAAAACATAAAAAAATCATAGGGCTACAACACTCGATATAAACCATTAAAGTAATATTAAATATTAAAAAGTACAATTATAAAATATTAAAGTACTAATATAAAATAATAAAGTTAAAAAAATGTAATTTTGAGCCTGGACGTTCGTTTTTATGAAGAAGAAAATGGAATCAAAGTCGTCAATTTATTTCACATTTATTTAAAAAAAACTGTAAAAAGAACCACGCGAGTTTCACTCAACACAAACAGAGACACAGAAACGCACCGAATAATGATATCAGCATGCTAAATTACTTTATCTTTTCCTCTAGAAAACAAAGAATGCTAGGACAGTAATGCATTTCATTTAGTTCTTGTGAACACTGAGGAGTTTTATGAAGAGTAACAGGTTCATAATCTCTCATCATGAGAAAGATAATGAAGAATAAACTCATCAGTGTCTCTCAGACGGCCGTCGAGTGACCTTTATCTGCTCAGCTTCTGCACCTCTCTGAGGAGAACCAGAAGAAGAGAAAGAGGAGAGGAGTTGAGAAGAACCAGGTGAAGTGAATGATGAGAGGAGATGAGGAGAACCAGGAGAGGAGATGAGGAGACCCAGAAGAAGAGAACCAGGGGAGGAGAACCAGGAGAAGAGAAGGAGGACAGGAGATGAGGAGAACCAGGTGAGGAGAAGGAGAGGAGATGAGGAGAACCAGGAGAGGAGATGAGGAGACCCAGAAGAAGAGAACCAGGGGAGGAGAACCAGGAGAAGGAGAAGAGAAGGAGGACAGGAGATGAGGAGAACCAGGTGAGGAGAAGGAGAGGAGATGAGGAGAACCAGGAGAGGAGATGAGGAGACCCAGAAGAAAAGAACCAGGGGAGGAGAACCAGGAGAGATGAGGAGAACCAGGGGAGGAGAGGAGAGGAGGAGAACCAGGGGAGGAGAGGAGATGAGGAGAACCAGAGGAGGAGAAGGAGGAGAGGAGATGAGGAGAGAACCAGGGGAGGAGAGAAGGAGAAGAGGAGAGAGATGAGGAGAACCAGGGGAGGAGAAGGAGAGAGGAGGAGAGGAGATGAAGAGAACCAGGGGAGGAGAGAAGGAGGAGAGGAGATGGAGATGAGAGAACCAGGGGAGGAGAACAGGAGAAGGAGAGAGAGAGGGGAGGAGACCAGAAGGAAGGAGAAGGAACCAGGGGAGGAGAACCAGGGGAGGAGAGGAGAGAGGAGAGGAGGAGGGGAGAACCAGAGGAGGGAGAAGGAGAAGACCAGGAGGAGAAAAGGGAGGAGAAGGAGAGGAGACCAGGAGCGGAGGAGAGAAGAAGAGGAGGGAAGGAGGAGGAGATGAGAAGGGGAGGAGAAGGAGGAGAGGAGATGAGAAGAACCAGGGGAGGAGAACCAGGAGAGGAGAACCAGGAGAGGAGATGAGGAGACCCAGAAGAAGAGAGCCAGGGGAGGAGAACCAGGGGAGCCCTTGATCTCCTAACAGCTCTGGGATCAGAGATTTGTTTATAAAGAAGTTTGTGTTTGTGCTCTGTGAACTCTTAACACTGATTTCAGATCAGTTCAGCCTCCTGATTGGACCAGTTTTACAGGATGATGCTGTATCGGTGAGAGGTCCCTGGTTTAGTAGCGCTCCGGGGGCACCAGGGGGCGCTAAACACCTGTATTACAGTCACGCTTCTAAAGCTCAGCCTCTCTCTCGCTGTAGCCCCTCCCCCGAGCCCTGATCGTGACGTCACACCGAAAGCGAAAGCAGCAGGAGCTCGAGATCGAGGAGCTGATGGAGGCCTGGCAGGGTTTGTCTCTGGACTGTCTGCTCAGCATCTTCTGTCTTCTTCAGGAGAAGGACCTACTGAGAGCCTCAGAGGTCTGCAGGGTGAGCTTCTCCTCACTGCAAGAGATCTCCTCAGAACATTCAGATCAGGTTTATCTAAAGATCTGAGGCTCTGAGATATTCAGAACTGAACCCTTTTGCTTGTAATGATGTAAATAAACACAGCCAGTGATGAGTGAGAGTTAGGTTAGGGTTAGGTCTAGGACGAGTTCGTGGAAGGAGTATTGAAGATGACAAGCGGCCGCTCCTCATGTGACTACACCTGTAAAAGCCTGCGAGGACACAGAGGTGAGAGGCCCTCGCAGGGTCAAGATCTCCAGGAGTGTTCCTCGTCCTGTTCCTTGTCCTGTTATTAGTTCATCTCAGAGTCCCACTCCATTACCGTTTTGAGGAGCGCCTCGCTGTGGCTCGAGTGATACTTTCTCAGGCTTTCACCGCCGATGTTCTCCAGCGCTGATGATCCTGATGATGAGCTCCTGCTCCCTCCGAGGTGACTCAGAGTTCTTCCTGCGTTCGTGTGCAGGTAGGATCGTCGGGTTAGCTTACCTTGCTGGAAACGACGGCTGCTCTGGGGTCTGCTCGTCTTCCACAGACGGCTCCATCAGAGCCTGGGACCTGCAGAAGGTATGACACACTCTCCCAGACACCAGACCATCAGAAACGGAGCCGGCTTCACTGAGAAGGATCTTCTTGCAGGGAGCGTGCTTATGGGCGAGTGCAGTGCCGAGCGTGCTGCAGGAGCTCGCCGTGGCCCCGGAGGGGGGAACCCTCTTCACCGCTGACAGCTCCGGAGCCGTCCGCAGCTGGAGCGCAGCCTCTGGGCAGGAGGAGGCCTGTTACGAGACCGGCTTCTCCAGAAGCACACTGATGCCCTTCAGCGGCAGGGGCCGTGCTTTCCTCGCGGTGAGCAGAGCTTCTCCTCCGTCCTCCACCAGCTGCTGTCTCCTGGTGAAGCTGCTGCTGAACAGTTCTCAGAGAAAACCTAGCTCTAAGATGTACTTCTACTCGTCCCTGCTTCTCTCTGCACCTCTCCACTCCTCTTTGCTCCTCTCTATTCTTCCCTGCCCCTCTCTGCTCTTCCCTGCTCCTCTCTACTCTTCCCTGCTCCTCTCTACTCTTCCCTGCTCCTCTCTTTGAGGGTTGCCTTGGAGATCACTCTGTCCTCTTTCAGAGTCTTCACCTCTACTCGGTGAAGAATCATCCGCCGGTGGAGGGACCTACATATCCTCCGCATCTCCCGCTTCATGTTGGTCATCTCCACAGCTTTCAGGCGGCATCCAGAGGGAGGGGTCTCGGCAAAGTAGTGGAGAAACTCAGCCACGTTACCAGCGTAATGCTTGATCGTTGTCTCCATTACTTTGCCCGCCCTCATGGAGGATATCCACCTGAAACGCAGGGGGGAAAGACAACAGCCGCATAGGTTAGCGCAGGCCACAAGGATGACTAAGAGGAAGCTGAACTCCACGAGGAGGAGCGCTCACCCGTGAAACCGCTCCGTATTATTTAGAAAGCAGAGCAGAGTGGCTCGGGGTGGACGCGGCGATGGGGAGGTCCAGTTGAGAGGGTCCCAGCTGGCCCTCGTCGAAAAGTGTGTCCGCCCCCAAGAACTCATCCTCTGCTATGTCCAGGACAGACATCATCGGGGGCGAGGGGTTTGAGGCCCTCAGTTTCCCCAGGATGGAGTTCTTTTTACATAGTTTGGCTGCATCCGTCCTCCCTCTGGGGGTGAGTTCGCTGTGGGTATCGATGTGCCTGTCCAGGCGTGTGGTGTCCTTACCACACCCCAGGACAGGACAACAGCCAACCCGAGCGTTCACCTTCCCAGAGTTCATGGCCAGGAGCAGCCTTCTCTCCACCTTGTTGGCCACACGATGGTACACCTCCAGGTGCTGAGCCAGCTTCATATATGAGCGCTCGCAGAGGGGACATTGGGCCGCCATTTCTTTTTCTGAAGACATAGAACACAGGACATGTTAAAACACACGGACAATGAAAGCAGGCTCAGTCAAATTTTACCCAAACAATAGACTTATTACACATGAGCAGCAGTTTGAGCACTGACATGAAAAGCTTTCATCACTCAAACAGGCTCTTTGTTAGCACACGAGCACTTTAGTAACACAGGTATTAAGGAAAAAAGGCCCTCTGCTCACAGTTGCAAAGAATAAACCTCAAAGAGTCAGATGAAAGGCCTTTTTAAGTGATAAAATGCATTAAAAAATCTGAAATTGTATGTTTACCTGTGATTCGTGTTCGTGTGGTAGGACAGAATAAAGGGAAAGAATCTACCGTTTTCACACTTTAACACACTTTAGTACGCGTGGGGACGTAAAAGAAAATCTGTTCCGACATATGTTTTTCACAGAAAAAGATCCAAGGACGGTGATCCTCAGTTTCAAATAGTAATTGCTTGTATAATTTTTCTTTTATTGAAAACTAAAAACACCGGACGAGGGCTAAAGTGATTTGCATATTAAGCGGTTATTACCTAACGTCGCCTATCCGTTGTAACTTCTACATCTTCATATGTCATTCAAATGCTACAATGGCAACAGTTTTACTTAAAACCCATTTTAGTAAGATACATATTAGTAACATTGCTTCACCAGTCTGGCTGCTGTTACAATTCCATGTCATTTAAAACGGCGGTCGACGGAGTTAGCATCGTCGACGTACTGGGTTGTAACAAACAAATAGTTTGTAATTATTAACGACAACATTATGGTTTCTCGCTAACAGTAATATGGCTTCAATTTAAAGCTTTGTAAAGCGTTCGGTCGACGAAAGACTCGTTTCCCGCTAGCAGGCGGGAACCTTTTGAGCACGTGCTCCATGCTATCCTTGTCAGAAGATGTTTAGTCAAAAATACAAAGAATGAATTGAATTCAGGAGCGTTTGACATGGCTCAACGATATCAACACAAAAGTAGGGGTGTACTGGAGTTACCGGACATACATTTATAAAACTTGACAAAGTAGTTCGACCGGACAATACATTAGCTCTGGTCAGTGACTCCCTCCTCGCTCGCAGTCTCAGGGTTAATTGAAGTGCCTTGGAGCCGCCGCGCACCTGGGCGAGCCCGGAGGCGCCATGGAGACCTCCCATTGGCCGAAGGCTACATTAGCTATGCCACTTTTGTTAGTTTATTTTTTTTTTACGAACAAACTGTAAACGAATTCAGTCCTCCTCGGAGCGTTCGTGATGAGCATAACTAAAAAAAAAAAATTTGAAAAAAAAAAAATAATAATGATTAAAAAAAATAAAAAATAAAGAGTTGGCATGTTTTTTTCCGCCTTTTTATATCGATTATTTTCCACTGCTCAAACATTGACAATAGAACTTCTTACACACGTTGTAAATATTTGTTTTCTTAAATTGTCTCCATCTTTTGCTTTGGAAACGAATTCTTTCACTGAGCACTGACACCCCCAGCAGAAGAACTCTTGCTGTGCGAACACTGCCCTCTAGCGAGACAAACATAACGCACAGCCTAAACTGCTCCACATACGTTCACCTTTTTCCTACGTTAAATTCCTCGACTCAAACAGTGAATAAAAGATGCTCAAGCGACTACAAATAGTTGGAGTTTTTTTTTCTTCTCTTTTTCCATTCTTCTCTCTCTCTGTTTGAATCTCTGAATCTTATTTAACACGTCTTCAGCATGACTTTGTTCACCACCATTTCAGAGTCATCAAATCTGCTTACTCGTTTAACACGTCTTCTACTTCTTGGAGTGATTTTCTCACAGTATTCCTACACGCTTGACTGTCAATTTTGGATAGGCAAGGCAGCATATGTGCTTCCCAAAAAGCAACGGGTTGTCTACATTCTTTGAGTTAAGGCACCTTTCCCTCGAACCAAGCACATGAAATGAGAGTACCTTGGCAGAAATTCCATCCTGATTCCAGCAGTCTCGGAGCGGAGTCTCTATCTCTTTTCGTTGATTTTTTATGATTATTTTCATGTGACTTTTTAGGCCTCCATAGACGTCAATGGAAACGTCTAAAGGCTGGGATTGACACGACTTCCAAATCACTCAAGTGCATGAAAATGAGAGTACTTTGAAAGAAATTCCACCCTGATTCTAACAGTTTTAGAATGGAGTCGATAACGCCTTGCGTTGATTTTTTAGGAATTTTTTTCATACCACGTATTAGACTTCTGCCAGGCTCAGTAGAAGAGTCGCAATTCTTGAGTTAACACACCTTTCCCCTCGAACCAAGCACATGAAATTAGAGTGCGTGCACTTACAGTCATTTCGGGGCAAAGTGCACCGCTCTCGATATTGACATAAATGGCCTTTACCTCGCTGACCGCTACCCTTCCTGGATTTTTCTTTGTTTTGTGATTTAAAAGCGCAAAAAATGAAACTATACCTGGCCTTTAGGTGCTGAAAAAAGAGCAAGAGAGTTGTCCCGGAACATGAGAGTGGAGTTAGGGGAGTAAAAAGTTTATTTTCTATTTTGTTTCTGATTGCACTTACACTTTTGGCTAATGATTGTCGACTGAAGCTATTATGTTGCAGTTGTATTTGGAATTTATAAAACAATGAATACATATATCAACCTAGAATATTTGGTAGAACCTGAAATCTCGTTACATGATATCTGCAATCTTTACTTTTACTGTTTCAACGAGCGTACTTCTTAAGCAGTTATTCGAGGTAAAAGAGGTACAAATATACAGAATAATGTAAATGGATTAGATTGCTTACATCTGACGGTTTGTGATGACAATACTTAAATCACAAATTCATTGTTAGGTAGGGCCACAAAATTTCCTGTGCGTGTGTGTGTGATTATCAGTGATAAAAGAGTGGCATGCCCATGAATAGTCCTGTAACTTTTCAAAAGCTGATAAGAATAGCATAATGTATTCCTAAACAATAGTCTCAGCATATCGATACCGTGACTGTACCGGTCAACAAAAACAAAACATGAACCTCTTTTCAAACGCAATATATCTGTTGGTACAAAACATACATTCACGTGGGGAAAAAAGATTCGCTTACAAATACTTGTCCATGAAAGACACATCAGTTTGTGATTCAGCCTGTAACGAGAAGCAAGTCCTCCGATGCAAGGAAAAACATTGCAGAAGCACTGTAAAGTTATAAAACTTCACTTTAATTACAACTTTGAAAACCATTTACATAAGTATAAACAATGATGACGACAACAACAGAAAACACAACAAAATTAAATATTTACAATAAAAAGTTTTTTTTGATTTTTCATGGGGGGGATGCGGGTGGCTCAGCGGGTGGAGGCGAGTCCTTAGAGCGTTCGGCTGTAGAAGGCCCGTGACCGCCCTCTGTCGCCCTGGGTGGGTGCGGGCCATCTTCGTCAGGCAGCAAGAGGGACGTCAACCCTGGGCCTCCATCGCTGCAATAGCCGTCTCGCCACCTGAGTCCGTTGCCCGGTAGGGTGGAGGTTAGGTGGTGGCCCCTCCTGCCCCCCTTCAGCTGAAAGTAGAGAAGATGGTTCAAATTGGTGCGCGTGGTTGTCAGAGATGAGCAGCACGCCAAAGCTCTCGTAAGGAGAAACGAAAGGAGGCAGAGGACTCGGTAAAAGAACGAATCTTGTGGATTTCCGGCTCAAACGGCATTTTGGTTAATATTAGGGAGCGTCACGTGACAAAAGACCGAAAGGACTCGGAGGACTCGAGAAATGAACTAATATTTTCTTTTTCCGAATCAGACTGCGTTGCTTCTGCGCAACTGAACAAATTCCTCCCCGAGACGATTTGTTCTTCCGTGTCACAAAGATTCGTTCAAAAAGAACGAATCGTTCAAGAATGACCCAACACTGGATTACATATCCAAAGGTTGGTAGCAATCGCTGTGACCTAGAGTTATTTGGAGAGAGCTATTATAGTCTAGGCATACTCATTGAATAAAGGTCATTTAATAGTTAATTAAAGTACCATTTATGGTTGACTTAATCATGTAAATGGATAAATGTCAAAAGATAATCGATAATTCAATGTCAATAGTACTTAGACATCGTGTTCCCATACTTACCCCAATATATCACTTACCCTTTACAAATAAAATTTCTGCAAATTATAGTTAATATCAATAAAGATAAAATAGCCAAATAAGTTTACTTTTATTAGAGGAAATTTATTCAATCCCAACTAGAGAAATATTAATGAACCAATTAGATCCATTTTATTCAAATACACTATTAACACATAAAAACTACCACCATCTTTGAAAAGGGTTAGGTATTAAAACCCTCATATTAGGAATTCTTACTGATCTTAACCTAAAGAGCAGATTCTCCCGACGGTTGTCCTGGTAAGGATGATGTTGGTTAGGTTCTTGAGTTACGCTTTAGGGTGGAATTCTAGTTGAAGCCTGATTCAACCTCCGGCTTGCGCCCGCTAGACTGGTCCGGAGCACACTATTGGTACCTCTTGGATCTGATATAGATCAGATTAAGCCCCAAGATGTAGACCTCAACTCTTCTGACTCTCTCCGGATAGCCTTGGAAACCTAACGGTGTATAACAGTAGGTTATTTGGGTTCGTAAAGGTACGGTATCCAACCCCCCTTGAGTCCACTAGGACAATGCATGCAGGGTGTGGTGGTCTGGGGCTCACAGACTTTAATTGGTAGCCCAATCTTTTACGGTGAGAATCACCAACGCACCACAGTCCCACACTTTTAAAACGCACCCTTTCATTCTTCCACATATTAGGTTGTTACACCCCACAAAACCTTCCACAATTCTTGAAACCCCCACCTAAACGCTCTATACACTGCATCATACACAAGAATGCAATACCACCAAAAAATTCAACTAAAAAAGGCACACACTAACTATCATGTATCCTAACACATTACTACATTTTACCAACCCAGTCAACCTTTTCAGAACCCAATCCCACGGGATCATGTGGTTCTGCCGGAATTAGATAGACAATTGATTACGGACACTAGCCCCGAGACTGATCCAAGGCACACCACTGACGAAGTGTCGGAAAAAAATATATTCCCTCACTCCCATTAATCAATCAGTTTATCTAGCGCATCTTTAGCAATTGCTTTCAAAGCAGCTTCACAAAGTCCCCGTGAGGATCAGGCAGAGCAGACAGGAGTTCCCTCTGTGAGGGGACTCCCGCTGACTGAGGCAGGTGCTAATCACCTCGCCAGCATTAAGAACATACAAACTTAAAATCCATCGATGAACGGTTTGCCGGACAGGACCTGGGAACAGAGCCTTAGGGAATAGAGCATTCTAAAATAAGACGATTTCCCAAACTACACAATCAAACTCTCTAAACTACCTTCATAAAGGTCACAAGACAGCACAGGGGTAGAATCTGACAAGCGCCGGCCAGAGCATATCCTCGACTTTTCCCGGCCTGGAATGAAGGTAGTCGTTGTAATGTCAAAAGCCCTAACCCAGCCCGAGCCATCGGACTAGATGTACCCCCCACCATATGCAAAGAAAAAAACGACCAACCATACAACACACAGTAACACCTCAACCATCAGACGATCATCTTAAAACTGTACCAACACTTGTTTATTCCAATTACAGAAATCATGGCCACAGACCAAGATTTCAAGACCCTCATCAGAACATTCGATGATTACCTCAGAACCTTCCACCACCTGAAGACCCTGGAGGAGTCAAAGAAAAAACACACTACTCCCACCAGACTGCACCACATCACCAACAGATTAGCGACAGTTATTCACCCGTCAAAACCCACAGAGGAGACCAACTGGACACTCTGGGGCAATGCCAGAACATGGCTTCACAACGTAATGGACATCTTAGATGACCATTGTAAAGATAATATGAAGAAAATAACTTACCAAATACACACGATCCACCCACACAGATGGGAAGAAGCTTGGGGGATAGCCAAGAAATGGGGAAAGAAAAACCTCAAGACACTTCAAGAAACAACAATAAAAGAATGCGACCAAATAATAACCGAGCTCCTGACCAAAAAACCGACAACCCACCAGTAAACGACACAACGACAATCCAAATAAACAATTCACGAACGAGGAGACATCCTCTAAAACAACGAAACAGGAACAGACAACAATGAGAAATTCACAAAAAACTCAAATGACCAGTTCTCCTTGTAACCCCAAAAGTACGGAAACAACCCCAAACTGAACCTTCTGGAAAACAAATAAAACTTACGGATAATCCATCCACATTCCTTCCAAAATCACAACCAGCCCTTAAGCTTATTAATTGGACAAACACAAAAGTACAATATGCGATAGACTCCATGGAGGATTTCCCTCCTCTCCCATCCACGAGCACACAACTATCTACAACCCTAACAATAAAAAGAAAACCGCCCATAAAACAAATAATGACACCCGATCGAACTAAAACTGAGTTACCGCCATCAACACACACCTGGCCTGTCGACCCCAAACACAACAGAAACTAAACTACCCCCACAGAAAGAAGAAATGGAAAGGAGAGATTCATCTTTCAGAGGCAGGAAAACTTTGGGGATTGTAGGACTTTAAGGCGTCCAATGCATGTTCAAAATGACCAAGAGACAGATTGCCAACTGATCGAATTTAATTGACTTCAGCAGAGAAATAATCAACAGCAGTTTCAGCGCGCTGGAGAAGATCTAATATCTTCTGACTCCTCTCTGAAAAGCCCTAGCTTTTATCTGCTCACCAGCTCTTTCTGGGGAAACGAAACCAGGTGTTATTTCTCGTCTATGCGACTGGTACAAGGCGGCTCCTCTGACGTAGGATGGTCAGCTCCCTGCCTGGTACAGGATGCCTCCTTTTGCTGAGATGGTTCTTTCATTCTGTTGCAACAAGGAATTTTCGCTTATCTGCTAAGTCCAGATGTTTTCCTTGCTCAATAACAGGATGTGCTTATGGCCTTCAGACACACAAAAGGCACACAAACCTTCATGACTCTCTTTCAGTTTTTCTTAATCAGAATTTAGAAGGTAAAAAGTTGGTTAACAAAATAAGTACTTTTAAATATATAAAAGGTAAACTATAAATCCCACAAATCCCTCTCTTGGCCTCTGAAAGAGGCCACAATTCAAAACAGAGACAGAGTAGAATGCATCCTAAACTATTGTAAGAACTATAGACCCAGCTTCAGTCACTGCGCCTTTAATTCTGAAAGAAGCCACATTCCAGAGGGGGGGCCCACACCCCGATCTAATGGTGCCATCAGTCTGATGCAGTTTAAACAAGTCAAACGTAATTACCTTCACAGACTTAGAGAGGTCACGAAGATAACCTCAACGTCGCCTGACAGTCGGCATGACCATGCGAACGCTCCAACCTCTCCCTGACCCCAGGATCAAGCGCGAGGTGAGCGAAGCCTGGTTCAACTCAAACGAAGCCGCGCTCACCAGAACTTGGTTCAGCATACAGAGGAAAAGGGACAAATCTGTTTATGTGTACACGCCCATATGCTGATTAATATTCATAAGCAAGTCTTAATCTGCTTGTATACACGGAAGACCTGTATCGGTAGCCAGTTAGTTTAAACGAATGAATGAACGAATGAATGAATTTCCGTGACTGCCCCCTAGTGTTTGATCTCGTTATAATGCATGTCACGTTCCGGAAAGGATTTAATTGTGTAAAAAATTATCCGGTACTCTCTTGAGGAGATATAGCTTCGTTTATTAATAAATGCAAATCAGGGGAACTTCTCTTCAGATAAGAGCCTCCCGGGGCTGGACCATAGTGTGACTCCACCAACCCGATTTCAGGAGGACTCTCAGTGGCCAGAGCTGTGAAAAGAACCCGCCTCCCATTTAAAACCTGAGGCGCGCTTGCTGGTCTTCAGTCTTCTTTTCCAGTCTTCTTTTCTAGTTTTCAGTTTCTCACTTCTTCAGTCTCCTTCTTCACTTCGTCACTTCTAGTCTTCTTTGCACTTCTTTTCCGGGCTTGCAGTACCAGTTCAGAACTTTTATCGTTTGGTGCCGTCCCAACAAAGAAAACCCGGCTCTTAGCGACACGGAGCCGTGATATGAACATAAGACTCTTGAATCCAACGGGAAACTCCTTCGGACTTTCAAGAAAGCTTCTGGGACTTTACGGACATTTCATCACAATCAGAGCACGCTTTCACAGCCAGACCCAGGAAGCCTGTCGTTCTGCCCCTCAAGCAACTAGGGAGCCCCGATCAACCCAACGGATCTTAACGGTATTAAGCGATCATTAATTAACTTCGGGCGCGGGTAACGAGAACAGAACGACTGTGGGAATGCTGAAGCTGGTTGTATACTTAAATTGATAATTAAGAATAAGCTTAGACTTGGGATCTGAAACTCTGCCTCTCTCTCTCTCTCTCCCTGTCTCTCTCTCTCTTTTACTCTAATCTACCCCTCTCTCTCTCTCACCCCTCCCCCTCGGCATGTGTGCATGTTTGCTTGAGCGAATGGTTACGTTAGTTTAGCTTAAAATCATTTATCCAATTTGTGTGTCTAGAATAGATTAATAAAACATTATAAGTACATTTACCTTGTTGTGGTTTATACAGTGTTACACCGTTCACTGTGGTTGATGATCTTGACGTAATGCGATTTACAGGTTAAGTGGTAAGGTTTGATCAACTTGAGTAAGGGTCTATAATAATGTCGGTGGGTTTGTTTTGGTGGACAAGATCATTTTAACCGAATGTGTGACCTAGCATACCCTCATTTGAGATCTTGCAGTGTTCCGAATCCCCAGGGCACTGTGCTACTGCTCACCCAGGTAAGATTCTGATTTGTTTATATGACGGATTGAATGATTACCTCTTATCGTATTATTACTTATTAAATATGTGATAACCCGTTTGTTACATATATTGGTGGAGAATATGCGAGCGCCTCACTAGCGGTTACACTGTGTAGACCCAATAAGGAATGCCTTAAATGTTTGAGAAATTCCGTGCTGGTCGCGTAACGTTTCAACGTGAGCTGAAACGTGGAATACGTTGCTAAGCGACGCTTGCCCCGGGACGCCGGAAGAAGAAATAAGGAAAGTTGCAAAGGCAATTTTTATGGACATTGAGCTCAGAAGCTTGTAGAAGGCCTCATTCGTCTGAATTCATTGACTGCGTTCCCAGCAATGATTTTTAGAGAAATAATGAACACCCTATCGGAGAATTAAGCCGAGCGCTAATTCAGGGTAGTTTTCTATTGAGAAATCACGTGAAAGGAGAAACGTGATTCGTTCCAGGCTGCGAGAAAATGCATGCCGATTGAATTTTGAAGGCAATATTGCGTGTTGTGGTCCAACATTGACCAGTTTGTGACGGAACTGCGAGAACGCAGAATGGTGAATTTGTTCATGAGTGAAACACGGGAGTGTGTTCTGTTTTCGTGAGAGGTGCCGCCCTCTCGTGGCCAGTAGAGTTTGTTTGGAGGAACAGTTCTGGGTAAGCCACCAAACGCGCATGCGCAGCCCCTTTAAGAACGCAAAATTAACGATTTTCGCTCGTCCGAACGAGCGTGAAGCTTTAAGAGGAATAAAGCTCGCTGTATGGTAAATCCATTGTTTTAGGAGATGCGCCGTCATCTCGTAGCTGTTTAGGAAAACAGTTTTAAGCTCTGCCGAGAGCTCAAGCCGCATCATAGCGACCGTTTTGTTAACATCTGACCTCACCCCGCAAAAGGGCAGTGGGTGGCTAAAGACGCCATTTTGAATGTACGAGAAATGCGAGCCTTCCAGCGAGAAGCTCACGAGAGTCACCGTGTGGCGAGTGTGTGTTATAGCAAGCGCATAACCGAAGCGCGTGCACGAGGTTAAGCTGAAATCCAGCGTGTCTGTGTGACTGAAACATTGTCTGTGTGACTGCTGCGCTGGTGTTTTCACCCTGTCTTTATGGATTGTGCTTGATTCATTTTACTTGCTTCTGTTTCATTATTAGGTGTTATTAAAGTTTCATTTTTATTTTCTGGTTATTTTATTTTCACTGTTACTTAATGTGACAGATTTTACCAGTTAATTGACAATCACGGTGTGTTTTCATCAATAAACCTCACTGACGTCAATTAACCGGGCTTACTGCCACATGTATAAATTTTAATTTGGTTTTGATTTCTTTTTACGATTTAATTCAATCCTTGATTTGATTTTATTATCGCTTATTGTGACAGATTTTACCTGTTAATTAACAATCAAGGTGTGCTTTCATCCATAAACATCACGGCTTACTGTCACATGTACAAATTTTAATTTGGGTTTTTAATATTTTTAATTTAATTTTATTTTTAGTTTTGTTATTTTAATTCAATCCTTGGTTGGATTTTATTATTGCTTACTGTGACAGACTTTACCTGTTAATTAACAATCGAGGTGTGCTTTCATCCATAAACATCACTTACGTTAATTAACAAGGCTTGCTGTCACCTGTACAAAATTTATCCTATTTTGTAACCATTTTATCATTTCTCAATTTGAGATCCAATTACATTTATTTTATTTTATTTCTTTTGTTTATTTTTTTTTCTTCACTCTTTAATTTCCAACCCTCAACTCCTCTCTCGAATTTACACCACCTCTAGCTACAGTCCTATCCTATCTATCTCTTGGACTGCTCTCTTGCTTCTGATTCTGGCAAAGGATTTGAGTCTCATATCTAATTGGTTTAAAACCCTAAATTATTAAATTTGGCATTCCCAAGAAGTTCTGTTCGGTATTACGAGACACATAATATCAGAACGATTCAGTCGGAAAACGGTCCCCACGCGACCTGAAGCCAGTACAGACACCTGACATTGCTTTTCGTTTCTTCCCCAAACTAATAGGAACGCGTGAACTCCTCCAGAAACGACGCCCTCGAGTGATCCGACGAAGCAACCGATCACCCGGCCGTACAAACAACTCTGGAGTATGTACTCAATCCTATTCATAAAAGAAACAAGCATTGTTTAAACTGTTTCCTGTGACAGCTAACGATTAAATCAGGTGATAACTTTAGCTTCTTAACTATCCCAGTTATAGCTGAACGTAATCTCTGGTTTTGACAGTAGCTATAATAATTCAGGTATATTGCTTTCTGGTGTCAGATTCAAGAATTTCTAGTTTTATTTTATTTTATATTTTATCAAAATTATTTTAATAACTTCACTTTTAAGTGTAATTAATTTTCAAGCTTGTTTTGTGTCATTTTGTTTTTTCCCTTTCTGTTCCCTCAAGAAAACTTAAGAGTTTTGAAGCACATTATTACCGTAATAAGCACTCTCTTTTCCCCATAGCAACCCACTCTCTATTATTTCGTTAATTTAAATTTTAGCAATCCCTCAGTCTGTCTCAAGTCTCCCTTCCACCTCAAACGATGGCTACAACAAGAGAAACCATCACCCACTGGGAAGACCTGGAGAACTGGCTGGGCGAGCTAACAAGCACCATACTGCCGGAAGCAGCAATGAACCTTCAAGGTCACTCCCAAGATCAGCTAGACGAAGCCCTAACAAACCTTATGGCAAGAGATCCAACTCGAAGCTATGGATCCAAAGACCTAGCGAAAATTGTGGGAAGTCTCAGCCACGTCCTGATCGCCACCTTAAAGCTGGAAGAGAGAACAAAGTCACGCATGCAGAAGAAGCTGACCCGTGCAAAAGAGCGAAATGCCCACTTGAAAGGTCCGGAGCCAGCAAGCGGAATCAGAAAAGGATGACCGCGACTCCAGAGACGAGATGCAAGCGCTAAGAAGCGATTTAACAGCTGTACAACAAAAAATTGATGAGCTGTTAGACCATCGGAGCAGTGAAATGGAGAGGAGCAAACGAACCGAAAGACTCCTGGAAGCTGCGGAAGAGGAGCTCAAAACACGGAGCTCCAGAATAAAAACCCTCGGGACACATCTCGAGGCCACATGTGCAGAGATCCACGGCTTAAATGAACAGCTGACCGACCTCCAAAGGAACGGACCGTAATGAAGGCGGAATTGGAGTACGCAAAAGGATTACGAGCTGATCAACAAGCCCAAACCTCAAGGGTCCTGGCACCGACCATGCACGGAGGAACCCTCCATTCAAGAGTACAAGCCAAGTTACTCTCAAAATTATGGGTTCCCCGCTACACCTCCTCCTAGAGTCAACCAAACCTCGGAAGAAGAAGAAAATGGCCAAACCGTCGTCCAGACGACCAGAGAGCTGAACGACCTAAGCAAGCTGGCCAGAAACATTACCCACTTCACACCAAACGAAGCAAGTGGAAGGGACATACAAGCCTACCTGAAGGACTTGGACTTCCACCTACAGATGAGAGCCTCTGCGACCGACCAGGACATGCTCTATCTGATCAGAATAACTTCTAGTCCGGAAGTACAAAGCTTCCTAGACCGACAGCCTCCTCAGATCACGTCGGACTACCACCTACTCAAGGAAAGCCTCATTCAAGAGTTTGGAAACGCAGTATCCGAACAAGGACTCATGGCTGCCTTAGAAACCAGACAAGGCCGACACGAAACGCCTCAAGCGTACTACACAGACTCCGGCTAGCCTACTTCGGAAGCCGCAATGAGCCCTACATGGAGGAAGACCCGAACTTCAGAACTCTGTTCCTGAGAAACCTCCATCCCGGAGTCAGTCAACACCTGGGTGTGATGGCATGCCCTCGAACCATGACGGCCCTCCAGCTGCGAGAGCTGGCACAGAAAGCCTATGGCAAACAAAAGATGGTGTTGGAAAAGGCAAACCGAAATCCAACGATCTTAGAGGTGAACCTGCCAGAACCGCCTCTGGAAAGGGCCCACCAGTCAACCCAGTCTGAACCACGGAAACAGGGATGGAAGGAAACCCCATCCAACAGAAACTGGAGTCCAAACTACAGCATGAAACCAAAACAGGGCAGGCCATGGGACCAGACCCAGTCACGACACCATCCCTATGAGTCGCGCCATGACAAGCCCTGGAACCAACGACACTACAGCGGAAGACGCAAGAGGAAAAACTCCTGGAACTCAAGCTGGACCCCAAGGGAGAGGCAAAACCCCCAGTCCAGTAACGGAGACCAGCGACGATACTACGACCGTCACCAGCCAAGGTCAACCAGAAGCGAAGCGGTGTACTACCAAGCACCTGCACCCAAGGTGGACGTACAAGAAATAGTCCAGCTTCTGATGAAAGAGTTTCTCAAAACCAAAGATGAGAGCAGCGGAACAAAGGCGTTCTGGTAGCCCACTTAACAAATGCAGTGGCTTCAAGCATACAAAACCAAATCAATGAAAGTGCGTCAAACGATTGAAAAGAGTCCAGCTCGTCGAAAGACCGAACAGAGTCCAGCTCGTCACAAGATAAACTAGAGTCTGACTCACCAAAGAACCAAGAGTCAAACTCTTCAAGAAAACCAGAGTCAAGTCATCAAGGATTCAAAACGCAATCACACGCTCTCACTCTCTCAAAACCAAGAACATTTCAAATGGAACTGGAAAACACACCACTTCCAGTTCCAAACAAATCTCAAACAGAGCTGATCAAGACCAAGCCTCAAGACTCAAATAAATCTCAAACAGAGCTGATCAAGACCAAGCCTGAAGACTCAAGCACATCGCGAACAAAGCTTAAAGACTCACCAGAACCGCAAACAAACGTAATCAAACAGAGCCCAGCTCTTCAAGAAACCAAGAGCCAAGCTACCAAGAACCCAGAATGCAGCCAAACGTTCCCTGACTCTCAAATCCAAGAACATCTTAAATGAAACTGACAAACACAGAGCTGCAAGATTCAAAACTCTCTCAACAGAGCTGATCAATACAGAACAAAGACTCAAGAAAACTCCAGCAAGCAGGTCAATACAAAGTCTCCAAGTCTCCAACAACGACAAAACAGATGCTCTTGCAAAATCTGGTGCACTAAACGGACTCGTGGTACCCTCTGACCCTCCCACCCACCCACACTGCGGGTGACTGCTGTGACCTGGCGACATGCACTCAAGGCCTCCACAACCCCGGCCTCCACCCTGGTCAAGCTTTCGCCTCAAATTTCCACCGACAACCTGGTCAGCCTCCAGACATCTGACTCCGCCATCCAGGCGATAACCAAACACCTGACCGACCCTGTGTTGCATCCCATTCGGCCAGACGACCGTGCTGCGGACTCAAACTTGAGGCTCCTTCACGCATCAAACCACTCCCTGCGTCTGCATGATGGGCTCCTTCTTCGTGCCACCGACGCAACCACTCCACATCGCCTCGTGGTTCCCCGGTGCCAGAGGGGGTGATGCTCACGCACGCCCATAACGGACCACACGCAGGACACCACGGAGCCAAAGCAACATATGAGTCCCTGAAACAAGTGGCCTACAGGCCGGGAATGCAACAACAAGTCGCCGAATATGTCAAAGGATGTCTAACATGCGGCCACATGAAACCAGATGAAGCCCTACCAGAGCACCAAGAACCCCACAAGAGGGGGGAGTTGAGACAGACTGACAGACCATAGACCAAATAGCTTTGCTCTAATTATTCAAATACATATTAATGTTGCTTTCAATTTTTTTTTTGTTATTGTTTTCTTCCCTTTCTCCTCTGTAGCCAAAGCATACCAAGACATCCCAGATAGCTTTGCTCTAATTAATCAAATATATATTGATTTTTCTTTTACTTTTATTTAACCAAAATAGGTATTCACAGATATATCAAGTTTGTTTCAAACCCTTGATTTTAAGATGGTTCCTCTTGTCTCCCTAGCTCCTTCTAAGTTATTCTCTCAGCTTCATTAGGAATGTTAGAATAACAGTTCTGTTAGTTAGTGGCACAACGCTCAACACTCGCCCTAGTAAAACAAAAGAACTGAGACAACAGGAAACTAAGAATAGGATTGATCGACAGACCCAGAGTTTAACTGACCGTACCGACAAACGATCGGCGTTTCAGTGTTCTCAATCACGTAACTTAATCAAGTACCCTGCATACTCTGCTAAAACCGAAACTAAACAGGCCATGCAACTAATAGCCATTCCTTTATACTCTGTTACCAGGAAGATGCTCCGACTCGCCGTCTTGCTAAGCTGCGTTGTGGGGATTCAACCCCAACCCGAGGTGGCAACCCCAGGACCACCTTCAGGAATTGTACTCCGGGAACAGCCCGGTCTACTGATAACTAACTGCAAGACTTACTCACAGAGAGTATACGTACGCTTAAGCCCTGCAGAAGTGTATCGGTCTCACTCCGTTCCAAGGGCCCCCCAGACAACCTGGACAGGATCCCGTTGGACCCAAGAGGCGTTGGCACACGCCCAAGCTGACGTAGCCCACATGCTACAGCAGTTGCAAAAGATGACCGTCACTCAAGCAGAACTAAGCGGAGCCAACCGTCGTCCCAAACGATTCTTAGGAACCCTACTGGGAGCCGCGGCGGCCGTCGGTACTCTATTTAATATCGGAATGAGTAGTTTCAACGCAGTCAACTTAGCAACCGTAAGACGACACATTGGAGAAATCCAAGACGAGCTCCCCGATATTAGAGGACGCCTTGATGTCCAAACACGATCCCTACAGGCAATCGGGAAGTCACTCAACGGCACTATCGTGGTCATAAACCGACATTCTACTCTGTTGAACCAAACAATCAAATCGATTAACAAGCTTTTTAGCGTAGTCCAGAGCGACTTAGCCCAGATGCAGCTCCTAAACACCCTCATGGCAGATATGCTCCGCGAAGTTAGCTCCTCAATCGATAGTTTGGCGATGGGAAGGATTCCCACTTACCTGGTGCCCCTCAGCCTCGTACAGAATGTCCTCGCTTCGTCTACGGTGGGTACTCCCAACCCAATACAGGTTCACCTGGCCTACTCGCTCGGGAGCGCCATTCCACTCTACGTGGACCCTACGCTCGGCGACTTAGCCTTCCTAATTAGCCTACCGATTGTCGAAACGAACAATATTTATCGGCTAAAAGATGTCGTGAACGTCGGATTTTGGCAGGGCAGTACCCACGTGAAAATTCAAACCCCAGAGGTTGTCGCCTACCACGAAGCCAACGAAGAGCTTTACCTGGCGCCCAATCTGCATATGTGCACCCGCACCAAGGACATTCACTACTTGTGCCCAAGCAAGCCATTCATACGAGACAACACCGAGGGCATTTGTGGGTTAGAAGCGATGCCCCGCGGAAGCAACGCCGTTTTTCCAAGTCGAGCTAACACAAGCTGAAATAGTCGGAAACCGCTGGTTAGTCAACACGCCTGCCCGGTCTGCGACCCTCACGTACGATCAGCACGACACCGCCACACGCATTAACCTCCCTAATAGCACACTTTGGATCAACGTCCCCAAGGGCTCCATACTCCATATCGAAGACTTGGCCCTCTATCACCTGCCCGAGGAAGACTACCGCTCAGAGTTGGAGATCCCCTCTTTCTTCAAAAATCATGCCTTCACCCTCGAACCCGAGTTGGAAGACCTGATCAAAGAGGAGGGCACGCAAACGATCGACCTGACCCCTGTGGAGACCGCTCTCAAAGCCCTCGCACAAAAACCACTCGCGATTAGCCCGATCTTTCGGTCATGGTCATCCGCGGACACCGCCCTGTGCATCTCGACAGCCATTGGTTACTTAATGACTCTCATTCTCGCGTTCCTCCTCCACAAGAGAGTTAGCGCCATCCGAGAATCAGTAAACCATTGCCTCCCAGATGCCCCGAGGATCTTCCAACGCCGCCAGGAGCAACCTGTTCATCTACCTGAACCGGACAATGAGTCGAACTTGTTGGAAATCACTCCTGTGACGACACGGAGAGTCACTCTAACCTTACGCGACCAAGCTGAGTCCTCCTAAGGGGGGACAACACTTTCGACCATCCCGATGACAAACCCGCTTCCTGCCTTTGTAAATGACTCTTCCGATCCATGAGTGAAGCGCCTGTTTCCCTGGCCTACGGCTTTTACGCTCGACGATGTCCATCAAGGGACCTCCCCGACCGTAAAGGGGGTATATGTAAGAACTATAGACCCAGCTTCAGTCACTGCGCCTTTAATTCTGAAAGAAGCCACATTCCAGAGGGGGGGGCCCACACCCCGATCTAATGGTGCCATCAGTCTGATGCAGTTTAAACAAGTCAAACGTAATTACCTTCACAGACTTAGAGAGGTCACGAAGATAACCTCAACGTCGCCTGACAGTCGGCATGACCATGCGAACGCTCCAACCTCTCCCTGACCCCAGGATCAAGCGCGAGGTGAGCGAAGCCTGGTTCAACTCAAACGAAGCCGCGCTCACCAGAACTTGGTTCAGCATACAGAGGAAAAGGGACAAATCTGTTTATGTGTACACGCCCATATGCTGATTAATATTCATAAGCAAGTCTTAATCTGCTTGTATACACGGAAGACCTGTATCGGTAGCCAGTTAGTTTAACGAATGAATGAACGAATGAATGAATTCCGTGACTGCCCCCTAGTGTTTGATCTCGTTATAATGCATGTCACGTTCCGGAAAGGATTTAATTGTGTAAAAAATTATCCGGTACTCTCTTGAGGAGATATAGCTTCGTTTATTAATAAATGCAAATCAGGGGAACTTCTCTTCAGATAAGAGCCTCCCGGGGCTGGACCATAGTGTGACTCCACCAACCCGGATTTCAGGAGGACTCTCAGTGGCCAGAGCTGTGAAAAGAACCCGCCTCCCATTTAAAACCTGAGGCGCGCTTGCTGGTCTTCAGTCTTCTTTTCCAGTCTTCTTTTCTAGTTTTCAGTTTCTCACTTCTTCAGTCTCCTTCTTCACTTCGTCACTTCTAGTCTTCTTTGCACTTCTTTTCCGGGCTTGCAGTACCAGTTCAGAACTTTTATCGTTTGGTGCCGTCCCAACAAGAAACCCGGCTCTTAGCGACACGGAGCCGTGATATGAACATAAGACTCTTGAATCCAACGGGAAACTCCTTCGACTTTCAAGAAGCTTCTGGGACTTTACGGACATTTCATCACAATCAGAGCACGCTTTCACAGCCCAGACCCAGGAAGCCTGTCGTCTGCCCCTCAAGCAACTAGGGGCCCCGATCAACCAACGGATCTTAACGGTATTAAGCGATCATTAATTAACTTCGGGGCGCGGGTAACGAGAACAGAAACACGACTGTGGGAATGCTGAAGCTGGTTGTATACTTAACTTGATAATTAAGAATAAGCTTAGACTTGGGATCTGAAACTCTGCCTCTCTCTCTCTCTCTCCCTGTCCTCTCTCTCTCTTTTACTCTAATCTACCCCCTCTCTCTCTCTCCAACCCTCCCCCTCGGCATGTGTGCATGTTTGCTGAGCGAATGGTTACGTTAGTTTAGCTTAAAATCATTATCCAATTTGTGTGTCTAGAATAGATTAATAAAACATTATAAGTACATTTACCTTGTTGTGGTTTATACAGTGTTACACCGTTCACTGTGGTTGATGATCTTGACGTAATGCGATTTACAGGTTAAGTGGTAAGGTTTGATCAACTTGAGTAAGGGTCTATAATAATGTCGGTGGGTTTGTTTTGGTGGACAAGATCATTTTAACCGAATGTGTGACCTAGCATACCCTCATTTGAGATCTTGCAGTGTTCCGAATCCCCAGGGCACTGTGCTACTGCTCACCAAGGTAAGATTCTGATTTGTTTATATGACGGATTGAATGAGTACCTCTTATCGTATTATTACTTATTAAATATGTGATAACCCGTTTGTTACACTATCTTCATACTATCTTAAGCCTGACACATTTGCTGTTGCGTCCGAGAGTGCTCGGGCCGAAAAACCTCTGTGAGGGAAAAAAACACCCGAGCGACCCCCAAGTTGGCTTGTGGGCGATCACTCTTAGGCTCTCTCGTCCACACCAGATCTATACACAAAAATAGAAACAAAAGACTGCGCTAAAACCTCTCTGCTAAAACATTCTTACTACCAGAGTGCCCAGAGAGGGTTGGAAAACCCTTGTGTGCCCAATTGACCCCCAAGTTCAGCTAATCTAAATATCACACATGATTTCACCTTAGATTTTAACATTACTATCAAATTAATAACACAATCGTTTTGATCCAGGATCTGAAATAAAGCAGAATTAATGGAAAACATAGCAGAAACAAACAAACACAAAATACAGTTTTTTCCTGTCTTGAGAAAATAAATGACATTTACTCATACAGTAACCAAAGTAATAAGTAAAGAGTATTCTAAACACCATAAAAATTAATAAATGAATCATAATAAAATGAATCAAAAATAATTAATAAATGAATCATTTATCAAATGTAATCAACTTAATAAAAAATAAGAAAATTTATCATAACATTAAAGTCAAAATTTTAAGAGAAAAAACTTAAATCAACAAAAAATTTAAGAAGAGAAAAAACCAAAATCAAAATTTGATATTACTCCAAAGCATAAATTGAGATGTTTTCTTTTTACATCTCCTCCTCCTCCATTTGCTCAATCATTTAGTCACATTTGGTTCCTTCACTTCTCGTTTGGTCATTCTTCTACTACTGCTATTATTACTTCTTTTTTAAGTTGGCCAAATTCTTTTGAAGCTTCTTCAGTCCCTTTTAAAGGTGCATTTAGTTGTTTGATTCCTGCATCTCTCATTAGTAAACATTTTTCTGCATACTCTGTGATGTATTCACTGCAGTAACCTGTTGTTCCTAAAAACCCTAACATTTTACATTTAATTTTATCATTTAGAAATTTGTTAATTATTTTACAGTCCGCATTTATTTTATCTATACTTAATCTTGTTATTTTTATCAGTTCTGAACATTTTTACTTTATGTTTACCATCTGTTGATTTAACACATTTAAAGAATTCTACCAATTTAACAAAACTCATTCTAGAGTTTCCAAAACCACACACTACAATTGTTTATTCAGTTACAATTTGGATTGTAATTTCAGGTTTAACTTTTAAGTAATTGAACTTAAATTATCATCATTAAAAAAAATTCTGATTCTACATTTAGAAATATTATCTCAATAATCAATTCTCACTTTGCAGTGCTTAATTTTTCATCTAAGTTCTATAGTCTATCTGTGCTTTACTTTGTGTGTTTGTAATTTTCAATAGGTTACACTACTGTTTCATGCTTTCAAAATCCTGATATGTTAGGAGATCTCGTCCAGATGTTTTAGTTACTAGGTGAAAAACAAGCCTGTCTACTTCGTGTGTTACGGCACATTCACCTTTTCTTTTCTTTTGGACTTCTACTTTCTCAACTCCGTATTTTTCTCTAAATCTTTTTGCTCCGAAGGCACAGTCTGCGCTTACACAGTGTGCTACTGGTTCTCCACTAGGAGCAGTAAAGAGATCTCCCACTCTGTGAACAATCTGTAAAGCCTGTTGAGGGACATTTTTAGTCAAAATTTTCGTCACTCACGTGTCCTGTTGTTTCCTGGTCCTCTTCAGGTATTTTCTTCTTCTTGTGTATGTATATGTGTTTGTGTGTTTCCTGTTGAGTTCTGAGATGTTCCTCTATTCTCCCTCTCTTGGACCTTAGAAGTAAGGTCCACACCTGTGTCCTCCAATGATCGTGATGTCTGAGGTGATACCAGGTATCACCCTTTCCTTCAATCCTACTTCCCATAGCCTCCTCAAAATGCTTTCTGTCGCTTCCATACCGGTTTCTGGGGTCGGTGCTGCTAGAAGTAGATCATCTACATACATAATATCATAATAGTGATTTAAACTCAATACGATCTCACTCCTGGATCTTGGTTTTCTCCTCCAATCTGAAAAATCCTCATCAAACAATCAAGACACAAATCAGGCAACGATTCAACACACACCGCTCCCACCATCTGCAACAAAAACAAAACCTAATTGTCAGTGAAATGTTTATCAGTCCATCTTAATATCAATCTGTCACACATAGACGCATTATAATGAGTCAGAGTATTATACAATACTCTGTTTCTGGTAGAACTCATTACATTAGTCTAGATGACATCAATCTACACCCAATATAATTAGATGACAACTCTTTTTAGTTAGGAATTAAAAATTTCAACACGTTTATGTTATATTCTCTTCCAAAATCAATATCAGTTGATTTAATTCTCCTTTCAATGGATCAGATTATTTTCAGTCTAAAAGTGATTTGTTTCAAAGTCAATATAATTTAGAATTTATTTCTTTTAAATTCCCACAATCCCTTTGGACGTCAGAAACCAGTCACTCAACTTCTCACTGAAGTTCATAAAATAAATCCTGTTCTATCTGTTTGCACCCAAATCAACCTAAATTTCACTTTTAACTTCACTCTTGGTTTAAGTTTGATAAATGCGTATGTTCAGCAGAGTTTTAAAGGTTTCAGTAATCCTAATGATTCCAAACCCATTTCAAACATGTTAGTTTGTTAGTATAAAAATACCTAATGTTGTAGCCATTTTCCGCTTCTCAGCTCCGAAGCCTTCATGATTCTGAATCATTCTGAGAGAGATCAGGAGATGATTGATGAAGGTCTGTGATGATGTCTTTGTCAGACGAGTGATTTGCACAGTTTGATTGTCTTTTCCTCAGATCTGACCCCTCTCCTCTCCGTTTCCTCTTCTCTCTTCCACACCTCCTCGTGAGATGCATCCTTCCTCCTTTTCTCTCAAGCTGCTCACTCCAGGCCATAAACTCCTAATGGACTTACAGGATAGTGTGTGAAAAACAGTCTCTGTAACTAGCGCAAGCTACGCCATCCCAATGTCACAGTCTGCTCCACCCCTTCCTCGGGTGCACCACCATGTTGGAGGAATACAGTCTTTGGGAAGGAAGTGTTTGTGTGGGTGGAGAGAAAAATAGAAGGGTACTTGTATCAAATGATCCGTTCACATGCAGGTGATGTTTGGATACACGGACAAGGCTGGAAGTTGTCTGTGCAGTCCATGAGGAGATCTGAACACGGCCATGATGATTCCAGGTGCTTGAAGAACTCCATCATCTCCACTCTCAGAAGGCCATCCTCATGCTTCGAACTCAGAATTGATCAAGATCTCATTCCAAATAAACAAAACAAACAAGTTAGTTCTTATTCAGATTTATCTTGGCTTGGTACATCAAACTCTGCTTTGATTTAGTTACACTCAAAATAATTCCCCAATTAACTTAATGTTTCAGTTTCCTTTGAAGTTAGGGTGCATTTTTTCTTTCTTAATTTATTTTTTTTTAAACAAAAGTCCCTCTATCTAAAATAACTCTCTTAGGGAAGAACCACAACCTTTCAATTAAACATACCAACTAAGTCAATTGAATTTATTCAAAAAAGAAAAGTCACCTCAAAGAGTCAAATTACATGTCTTTAACGTAACTATTATGAATTTCATGTCTACATTAGCAAGATTTTGTCTTCTATAGCATGTTTGATTTGTCTTTTGCTAAATTTAATTCAGCACCAAAGCAGTTAGTTTAATTTCTTTTCCTTTTACTTTTTAAGTCTCAACCTCTAGTTTATTTTCCCCAATTTGTAGATGTATAATTAATTATGTAGCAATAATTTACTTCCACAAATTTAATCAAAGTTCTTTGATAGATTTATTTTATGTTTGTTCTAATTTAGTAACTAAATATTAAAGTTTAAGCGTAATGCTTCTGAATTTTAATAATTTTCCCCAGTGTTATTAGGAAAGTACTTCCCACTGCATTCAACCACTAGATGTCACTCTCACACATTCACAGATTTCATCACACATGTGTGTCATGCAATGAAAATCTGGGCTTTTAACTAATTCGCATGCGCTATAACACAAAAATTTGTGTAGTTGCAACCAAGTTTCTCTTTTTCATTGAAAATGTTCTATTATTTCTTTTTTTTTCTCTCTAAGTCTCGCTACAGTAGGTATTTAGATTTCAAAAAGTCCTTTCTTTCCCTATTTAAAATGTAATGCTCTCCCTATTCTTTCCTACTGTTTGATTTAGAATCAAATTGGCTGTTTTTATAGTGGTTCTCCACTACCCCGCAGACAAAGGGTTTCACAGTTTTCAACTTCCACCAATCCTCGTCAGAACTGGGGCTTTTGAAAACGGGTCCGCTAAATTTCTCTCAATTGTCTAACACAGTTTATTACTCGTGAGCTTGTCCTCACACAACCATTACATGCTTCTCACAAAGTATTTTCTACTTATCACAAAGTTTTTACCAGGTATTTTGCTTATCACGAAGCTTTCTCTTTATACTTATCACGAAGTATTTTCTTTCCTACCTCCACTTCCGATTTCTCTCTGCAGTCAATAATTTGGAAACACAGACAAGATCGCTTTTTCTCTTTAAACTTCAAAATCTGTATAAAATAATCGACGGTTCTATGGAGAAACCCCAATTCAACACTTGATTTAATGTAGTCAATAGCAGAATTTAATTAAAAGGTTTCTGCTTACCTATTAGAAAGGGCGGACCCGCCTCTCGGGTGTTGAATTTGGGAATCTCCTTACATCCAGGAGTCTCTTAGAGTCATCACGTCGGAGGTCACCAATTTGTAGGACTTTATGGCGTCCAATGCATGTTCAAAATGACCAAGAGACAGATTGCCAACTTATCGAATTTAATTGACTTCAGCAGAGAAATAATCAACAGCAGTTTCAGCGCGCTGGAGAAGATCTAATATCTTCTGACTCCTCTCTGAAAAGCCCTAGCTTTTATCTGCTCACCAGCTCTTTCTGGGGAAACGAAACCAGGTGTTATTTCTCGTCTATGCGACTGGTACAAGGCGGCTCCTCTGACGTAGGATGGTCAGCTCCCTGCCTGGTACAGGATGCCTCCTTTTGCTGAGATGGTTCTTTCATTCTGTTGCAACAAGGAATTTTCGCTTATCTGCTAAGTCCAGATGTTTTCCTTGCTCAATAACAGGATGTGCTTATGGCCTTCAGACACACAAACCTTCATGAATCGCTTTCAGTTTTTCTTAATCAGAATTTAGAAGGTAAAAAGTTGGTTAACAAAATAAGTACTTTTAAATATATAAAAGGTAAAATATAAATCCCACAGGATAAATGTAAAAACTGGTCATTGACCCCAGAGAGAAAACTCCTTATTATAGGAGACTCCAATCTTAGCAGAATCCCGCATTCCCAGGATAAAGAAACCCAAATAGTTAGTTACCCGGGGGCCAAAATCCAACATATCACACACTTACTCCAAACTAAAACACCTAAAACAGAACAGGTCGACCTTGGCTGAGGTTGACAACCTCCTGGCCGGCTTCATGGTTGTGGCCCTGGATCGACCGTCAGATTCTCCTGCCACACCATCACCCTCACCTTTAGCACCATCACCCTCACCAATCCAAACTCATTCTCTACCAGGTTCTCCACCTGCTGGACTCCCTCTCATGGGGACCTGCCCTCCTACACCCTTTAACCCAGCTGGCACCCACCGACACCACAGTCGTGGGGAGCGGGCCCAGCAGACCACCTCCCCCCATCCTTCATGGGGCCCTCATTCATGCAGCTCCTCTTCCTCCATCTAAACCAATTTTTTCACCACCAATTACACAGGGGTCTCGGCGGACCTACAGCAATGTGGTATGCCAGGACTCCCAAAACACCTATCATCAGTGTGTCCCAATCGGCCCCGGAAGTACGGACACTGCCAGGAGAGAGTGTGATGAATGGACCCGGCAGGCAATCGATTCAGATGCCTGATGTAAACCAAACTGAATCCTCTTCACAGTAACAAGAGCAGACCGATCGCTGGGGTCCGGGTGGGGCCAATTGGACAATCTGCAATAATACCTCTTCAGGCATTCCAACCAGACACCCTAACACACAACGCAAAAACACTGACTGGTCGATCAATATCACACAACCCACAGTCATCCTCTGGAGATTCCAATCTCTCGAGGATCCCCAAATTCTCTCACTCCCACATCCAAATTGACAGTTTCCCCGGCGCTAAATTTCTTCACATCATGCACATTCTTCAAAAGCTCCCTCCCCACGACTGGGTCTAAAGAGTTATTTTGTCGATGGGGCTCAACAACAAAGACCGGCTGGTACAGCAGACTTCCAGAAAACAACTGCAGGGGTTATGGAGGGCAGCAACCGCAGCATTCCCCTTAGCCACTATTTATACATCCATCATTCAATTCTCACCCCACCTAAACTTACCACAAAGCAGGAACATGTTAGAACTTAATGCTATCATCACCAACCACGTAGACCACTGCTTCAAAATTCTTCCTGGGATCTCCCCACACGAATTCAAAGTCCGGGGGGATGGCATTCACTGGACCCCGTCCACAGCCACTATGATCCTTGATTCATGGTTAAAACAATTAAACTTCTAATGGCCGGCAAATTGCACCTCAACGCCTAGACAGATCATCCACAACACACTCAATCTCACTAAAACATTTCAGCTTTCTGCTCCACAAGAGGAGCTCCTTAGTCGAGGGCTCGCCTTCGTCCCGCCGCCAGGGGTCCCCCGCCGGGGGGACCTGGACGTGGACCTTCAGGCCTATAACCGACAACTTCAACTTCTGGATTATTTTTCTGACCATTCGCATCATACAATTCTTCCCTTTACTGTGAAATCCACTTGGACTCCACCTATACATCTCATTTCCTCCCCATCCGTAAACTCATTCACCGGAACACACTTCTTTTTCAAAAACAGCCGATACAGCCACAACGGGACAATCTCACTCCTTCACTTAGGCGGGCCCTAAGAGAACTCTCCAACAATCACGAATTGATCATCAAGCCGGCCGATAAGGGATCTGCAGTGGTCCTGATGGACAGGCAGCAGTACCTCTTGGAGGCCACCCGCCAATTGCGGAATCCCCTTCACTACACACCACTCCCCTCCTCTTTACAGCACGAAACCCAGTCCCTCATCATTTCCGTTCTCCGTTCACTACATGCCAAAAAATTAATCAACCATAAACAATTCTTGTATCTCTTAGGGCCCAATCCTTTTCACCCCCGTAAATTCTATCTTTTACCAAAAATCCACAAATCACCTGAGGCCTAGACGGTCCCCTTTGAGGTTCCCCCGGGGAGGCCCATTGTGTCGGATGTCGACAGCGAGTCCTACCGTGTGGCCGAATACCTGGATCATTTCCTTAATCCACTGTCTACACTTCACCCCAGTTATCTGAAAGATACGTATCACTTCTTGGATAAAATTCGTCACCTTTCCTTTCACCCAGATTCCTTTTTGTTTACTATAGACATTGATTCACTTTATACTATACATTGACACTACCCTGGGTCTTTTGGCAGTAAAATCACTTTTTCAACTTCACCCCAACAAGAACCGACTGGATAAAGAACTCTTACAACTCCTTCACCTCAGTCTGACCCGCAATGACTTCATCTTCAACTCCCAGCACTTTCTTCAGATTCACGGCACGGCGATAGGGAAGAAGTTCGCCCCCGCTTGCGCCAACATCTACATGGCGGAGTGGGAGCGGACCCTCTTTTCCAAACTTCCTCATCGGCCGTGCCTCTACTTTCGTTTCTTGGACGACATCTTCGGGGTCTGGACGCATGGGATGGACACCTTCAACGAATTCCTCGCTCTGGCTAATTCTCATCACACCACCATTTCTCTTAAATCACAAACAGACTCGACTTCTATCAATTTCTTGGACACCACAGTTTTCTTCCAATCCACACCGCACTCAAAAATTCTCCTTTCAAAAGTGTTTTTCAAAGCCACAGATACACACAGTCTCCTCCATAAATCGAGTTTTCATCCAAAACACACCTTCTCCTCGGTCATCAAATCTCAAATTATACGCTATTTCCGTATCTGCTCCCTGGAGGAACACCTTCAGGGGGCCATCGCTACTCTCTTTCGGGCACTTCATCTGAGAGGATAGTCTAAACGGTTTCTCCACACCATCAAATCACGCAAACTTTCTGCCTTGAAGGCACCCACCCCAGGAACAAGGGCAGACCCCGGGGAGATCATGCCCTTCATCACCTCTTTTAACCATACTTCCCAGTCCCTCAACCACTCACTTCGTCAACATTTCCTTTACACTCAGTCCGTTCACCACCCATTCCAGCAATATCGACTGCTGGCTTCTTACTGGAGGCAGCCCCGGATACTTGCAAATTAGCACTTTTGACACATGATTTGATTATATTTGGTTTGGCTGTGAAGTTTTTGATTGGCACCCCTACCCCACACACCTGGTCTGTCCTCCCCACAGACTCCAGAGACACTGAGGGAGATTCTTTCCCTAGATCCTAAGGGATCTTTCCGCACGCCATGGCATCAGACTCTCGGCCAAAGGACGGTTCTCATCCACCACTCCAATCTTGTCACATGGACAAGTTGTTAAGTTTCATAGCGGGGAGATCTCTTCCCCCACCGCGAGGTTGATTGGCCAGTGTCCTAAAAAGGTTCCCTGAACCACCCATAAACTAAGTCCTACCCTTTGACCTATCTCTAACCCCGATGCCCCACCCCCTTTCCATTAGCCCCTTCCCCAACCCAAACCCCACCCTGAATCCTAACCCTACCTCCTTCCCCCTTTCCATTAGCCCCTCCCCAACCCTGAACCCTTACCGGATCCCAACTCTGACCCCCTACTCTTAATCCCAGCCCCTAACCCTGAACCTTACCCCAACCCCTAATCCCTTCCCCCAACTCTACCACCTTCCCCCAACCCCTGACCCCAACCCCTAATCCTGACCCCTAACCCTGAACCTTACCCCTACCCTGAACCCTAACCCTAACCCAGGGTGAAAGAGGGCAGTGAACCTACGGTCAGGCCTTCTATGGCTGAATGCCTCCACCCACTGAGCCACCCACATGCCCTCCCTGAGAAAAAAAAACAAAAACCTTTTTTATTGTAAATAGTTCTTTTTGTTGCGTTTTCTGTTGCGGTTGTCGCTGTTGTTTATGCATATGTAAACAGTTTTAAGTGTTCTAATTAAAGTTAATTTTTATAATGTTACAGTGCTTCTACAATGTTTTTCCTTGCATCGGAGGGCTTGCTTCTCGCTACAGGCTGAATCTCAATAATGTATATCTATTCTGCGATTGAAAAAAAAAAAACACACATTCTGACGCATATTTTCTTGACTTAAATATAGCCACCGTGCATCATGGTAAAGGACAAAAACCATTCATTCAGGAACATCTACCCAGAAACGCTGGATATTGACCACGTTCAATTGTTCATGTAATAAGATCTATCCTTCAATTCATGATGGAAATCAGAGAACCATTTCATCCACCCATCTACTATAGAAATCCATCTTCCAGGAAATAATCCATGCATCCTTTCATCCACTGATAGACAAACTATTCATTATGAAAAATATGATCATTTGTCTGTCCATGGTTTTGCTCCATCATTTATGTCAGGTTCTCTCCCAGGATCCCTTCATTTGCATACTTTTAATTTGATTAGGTTTATTGCATCTCCTTGTTCTTACATGCTTAAATGCAATGAACTGGACTTAACATTTAGGATTGATTTAAACAACTTTCATTTTGAGCAATCCATCATAAATCAGTTTGAACTCTGGTTTTATTTGTCTTTTTGCAACGAATACTTCACGATACGTAAAGAAACCTGACGTTACAGGAGCACAGCAATAACCTTCTGCTCTTCTGATTGGTTGTTTGTGCTCGTGTTCACTAACATTCTCTCTCTCTGATCCTTAGCTCAGGCTGATAAAAAACAACGACAAAAGAGCACCTCCAGAAAGCCCTTCTTCTCCCTGTGGACTGGGATACGTTTCAGATATTTCGAGAGAATTTTTGCATGTCTTTATACCAAATGTAATTTGAAGCATACTGATTGAATTTTAATTTTGTTGTATTTTTTTACATGGCAATGCTGATCTGCGACGTCACGGAGTGGGAGCCCATCATGACCGCATCGCCGAGCAAAACATCGATTGAAGCAGATTGACCTGTACAAATGTTTTTTTTATTATGTAGTTAATGAAGATGTATTAGGTGTTGCTCGGCAATAATTAACGGCTACAGCAGTGTTTCTCAAACTGTGGTTCACACACAGCAACCGTGTGTCCTGATTCATAAAGTCTTCCTCCTGGAGGACGAGGATAACACAAGGATTCAGGGAATCGCTCTCGGTGCGCTGCGGTTTGCTGAAACTCAGGAGCTCTTTTCACTCTCTGGCACGCTACACCTAAGCGCAAACGGTAACATTTTATCAATAAACTGAGAACAAACAAACGCACCAAATATCCAAAGATAGGCCTCTCTCACACTCCTATTCAGCTCTCGATGGCAACGATGTAAACCAATTGAACTATATTTTCTTGAACTGAGAGGAAATAACTGAACTCCTCTCTTTAATTTTACCTTGCTGTAACCTTTTACTTTAAACCTTTTTTATGTCAGTATTTTACTGTCTTCAGCAGCTGACCCCTTTCTGAGCTTTTACTCTATGCAAATGGTAAATGCAGACTATTTATTTTCATTTATTTTATTTACTTATGTCTCTTGATATACATTTATATATAAATATATATTATTTATATATAAATAAGTTTAACTTCATTCCTTCTACAGCTACAGCAATGACAGAAGGCTCCCACCGATAACGGTTTCTATGAACAACCTCAAAGGCAAGTACTTGGTCGGTCTCTCACACACTTCTCGATGGCAACACTTTAAAACAAATTGACCAATCTGTTCTGGAACTGTTAAGATAAATTGATTGTGACCTCTAATTGTGGCTCTCTTCTCTGTTCACAGCAAGAATGAACTCCATTCTTACTTTGATCAATTTTGTTCTTTCAATTTAAGTATGTTGGACTCAATGCTTACTTCTATATCTATATTACTGTGTTCTGCTATAACTGACCTCTTCTGAGCAAATACTGGGTCTATAACCAGTAAAACTGTGGGACTGGTTCTAACTCTATTCCTGTCCCCACGTGTTCTCACATACGTCTATTAACTGTTTCTCTTGTTGAAAAAAAAACAATCTTCTTAAACAGCAGGACTTGATTTATTTGTTACGTAGAAGTTAAGTCATTTCCACTTTTATACAAACTTGACATTTCACTTTTGTTTGCTACTAACCTACTGAGTAAAAGTAATTTAACATATCTTCAGTGTCTAACACAGAAATAACAACTAAGAGAAAATGAGCTCTTCGGAGGAGTCCCTTTAAATAACTCCAGGTGTAATCAATCCTCCAATCAGATGCTCCAGGTAATTAGTAGCCAGGTGTTTTTGAGTTTGGAAGCTGATGAGAATGGAATAAAGAACCAACAGACGGAAGCGCTGAATCCACTCTCACAGGAACTTGTTGTATATTTTATTTTTATGAAAATTCAAATGAACAAGAATACCTTGTTATTCAAGCAAGTTTGGCTGTTTTATTCAGACAATATGAGAAAAAGAACGAAACAACAACAGTCAAAACCAAATGAGAGGCAAAACGACAAGATGATAAAAAGGAATGTGTTGGGGTTAGATCTAAAAAAAATTAAGCTGTTAAGAGCCAATAAGTAATATTTCTGTTTTATCTGGATTTAGCATTAGATTTTCATTCATACAATCATTGATATCAGCGACACATTCTGAGATCTTATTTAGCTTTAAAGGGTCGTTAGGTTTTGCCGAGATATAGAGCTGGGTGTCGTCTGCAGAGCGATGGAAACTAACTCCATGTCTTCTAATAATTGTGTTGAGGGGCAGCATGTATATTGAGAATAGAATGGGTCCCAGAACACATCCTTGAGGAACTCCATACTCTACTGCTATTGTGTCTGATGAGTCTCCATTTACATGAACAAACTGACTGAGTTAAACCCTCTCAGAGCTGGCCCTGGATGCCCGCATCGTTCTCTAATCTCTCGAGGAGAATCCTGTGATCAATCGTATCGAAGGTTGCACTGAGATCTAGCATAACTAGAAGAGCGATGTTCTTGTGATCCCAATCCAGTAATAGATCTTTTGAGATTTTAACCAGCGAAGTCTCTGTGCTGTGATGCACTCTGAATCCAGATTGAAGATCTTCATAACAGTTGCTCTTCTGTAAGAAGGAGCTGAGCTGTGCTATCACAACTTTCTCTAATATCTCTGAGAGATGGGCCTGTAGCTGGATAACTCAGTAAAATCCAAATTAGTGGTTTAATTACCGCATGTTTTAGCTGTTTAAGAACATAACCTAGCGATAGAGATAAGCGCCTTAATCTCTTCCATCCAGACGGCCTTCATCCAACAAGCTAGGTTCTAAACTTCTGTCAGATAACCTCTCTTAGGCCCTTATTAGCATCTAACTAAATAATTCCAAATAAAACACCTTAGAACACAAACCTAAAAACTGTCAAACCTAACATTTGCGATCAAAACAGTGTCCATACCACGAAAACATAAAGAGAGACGGGTCAAGCACACCAACGCCATGCTCCCTCACACACACACACACACACACACACACACACACACAACCCCTGCGCCCTCGCCCGCGCTCACAGGGGTGTCTCACTGCACTCACTCGCTCACAAACACACTAAACACAACCTAAAGCAACGAAAAACAACAGAAAAGCTGCACTTTAGTGCCAAACGAGGCAAAAAAGCCAACCGCTCTCAGCGCTCTGCCACGCCACGCTCAACTCTCCACGCACATGCGCAGAGAGAGAGAGGGAGAGAGAGAGAGAGAGATAGATAGATAGATAGATAGAGAGAGAGAGAGAGAGGGAGAGAGATGAGAGAGAGAGAGAGGGAGAGGGAGAGGGAGAGGGAGAGGGATTTACACTTCTTTTATTTTAACAGTCCATCAGTTCTGTACAAGTTTTAACATTTCTTCTTGTACACAGCAGAAAACATTTCCAACACACCACAAATATTTAAAATACTCCACATTTTTCATCTGTTTATAAAAATTAAAATCAACTAAAATCCTAGCTTTCACGAGTCTTTTAAAAATGCGGATGGCATCACAGTCCGTGTTCTGAGCAACTTTGTTTTTTCTGGATAAATAGATTGCCATCTTTGCTTGTCCAAAAATAAAATTAATGAGTTGGCATTTTTTCTTCTGTTTGTTTACATACTTAAAACCAGAAATAAAACACTGAACTGTAAAATCCACATTAAAACCCCCTAAAATACTTGTTAAAAGCACAAACAGAGGCTGCAGACGACTGCAGTGGATAAAAGCATGAAACGCTGTCTCTCTTCGGCCACAGAAGGGACAGTCGTGTGATACATCTGGATTTAAAACCGAGAGAAAAGAGTTTACAGCCACAATACAATGTAAAACCCTCCACTGCAGGTCAGCAGTCCTCTTGGGTAACGGTGGTTTATAGAGCGCTCTCCACTCGGGTTTAAAATCCTCATTAAAACCGTCCACTCTCCTCCACGGGGTGTCTACCCTCCCACTCAGGTGTTTCTTATTTAAAACCTTCACGCTGGCTCTGTAGAGCACCTTCCCCGCCACCGTTGCCAGGTTCATCTCCTCTTCCCCCTGGGCTTCCAGAAAAGGTCCCGTGCAGTCGCCGAGGTCCGGGGCGAGGCTCAGCCGGGGGAAGGGATGGGTCTCTGCTTCACCGTCCTGGGCGCTGTATCCCCCGAGCTGAGCTCGCTCCTCCGATGTTAGGGCGGACCTCCAGCGATGCAGCAGCTGTTCGACCACCCTCCTGGACCGGACTCCTATCCTCTCCGCCAAATCCTCCGTTCGCGCCACGTCCCCTCCAGCCACCTCCACCAGATTCCGGAGGGTCACCACTCCCGAGGCGACGAGGACTCCGGTCAGCCCAGGGACGGCTACACTGGAGATGTCCAGCCGGCCTCCGTACACCAGAGGCTCCTCCAGCAGCCAGTGTATCGTTCCTCCATCTTTTTTCTTTTTCTTAAAAAACCCCCAGATCTTAAAAACCACACGATAAAACACAGGTAAAAGCGAAAAGTCCAATAAATTAGTATTCATTAAAAACAGCGATCTGTCCAACCCCAGCCTTTGGACAGTCCTTAAAATACCACTGGCTGCAGCTCTCCACGTGAGGTCCTCCGGTCCGGTGAGGAGCCTCTGCACGAACTGGAGACGGAAGGCTGCGGCTCTGCTGGACAGCTGGACCAGTCCTTGTCCTCCTTCCTCCTTCGGCAGGTGTAGCACGCTCTTTGGTATCCAGTGTAGACCGTCCCAGAAGAAGTCCAGCAGCTGGGCTTGGAGGGTGGTCATCAGGTCCGGTGGCGGGTCCACACAGGCGAGCTTGTGCCAGAGGGAGGACGCGGCGAGGTTGTTGATGACCAGCACCCTCCCCCTGTAGGACATCTTGGAAAGCACTCGCTTCCACCTGTTCAGTCTACTTCTCATGTGCTCTACAGAGTCCTCCCAGTTTTTGTTTAAAAACGTGTTGTCCCCTAGTTAGACACCCAAGTACTTAAAACCACCCCTCTTCCACACTAACCCCTCTGGTAGCGATGGCTGCTGCCCTCTCCACTCCCCGATTAAAACAGCTTCACTTTTCCCCCAGTTCACTTTGGCAGAGGACAGCACTTGAAAGTCTCTTAAAACACTTGTTAAAAAGTCCACCTCGCTCTGCGTGTTCACCATCACTACCAGGTCGTCTGCATAGGCTGATAAAATCATCGGGGTTTCACAGTGTGGAATCTTAAAACCAGAGATGAAACATCTTAACTTGTTTAAAAGAGGTTCGATCGCAAGCGAGTAGAGCATCCCTGAGAGGGAACAGCCCTGTCTGATCCCTATGCTTACTTTAAAAGGAGCGCATAAACCACCGTTAACCTTCAGCACACTCTCAATCTCACTGTATAAAATCCTCACCATGTTTGTGAATTTCGGGTTGAACCCAAACGCTTCCATCACTCTCCACAGGTACTGGTGTTCAACCCGGTCGAACGCTTTCTCCTGGTCGAGGGAGATCATGCCAGTCCTTAGGCCTAGAAGGCTGGCAACATTGAAGATGTCCTGAATTAAATAGATGTTATCAAATATTGACCTATCAGGCACACAGTACGACTGGTTATGATGGACGATCTTCCCAATGACCTTAGTCAGTCGAGAGGCTAATGTTTTGGAGAACAGCTTGCAGTCGGTGCACAGCAGGGAGACCGGGCGCCAGTTCTTCAGCAGGGTGAGGTCTCCCTTCTTGGGCAGCAGGGTGAGGACGGCTCTTCGACAGCTCAGCGGGAGTGATCCTCTCCGCAAACTGTCTCGTAGCACGTCCAGCACGTCCTGCCCCATCACGTCCCAGAAAGCCTTATAAAATTCGCAAGGGAGACCATCGATTCCCGGCGCCCTTCCGTTCTCCATTCCCTTGAGCGCCCCATAGACCTCCTCGAGGGTTATCTCCTCGTCCAGCTCTTTGGCCTCCGCCTCTGGGAGTTTAGGGAGGTCTATGAGGAAGGAGTCCTCCACTGCCTGCGCTCCAGACCACTCGCTGCTGTAGAGCTTCGAGTAGAAGCTTACTGTCTGCTGGCGTATCTCAGAGGGTTTGGATACGAGCTCCCCTGATTCGGTTTGCACAGCATGGATCAATCTTTTCTGTCCATTCTTCTGCTCTAGACCAAAAAAGAACTTTGACGGGGCGTCCATCTCCGCTGCGCTCCTGAAGCGCGAGCGGACCAGCGCCCCCTGTGCTGTGATGTCTAATAGATCATTCATTCTAGCTGTCTTAATTTTGATTTCTTCCATGTGCCTGCCGTTCTCATGCGCTTCAAGCGGCTGTAGTTCTAGTATTTGATCTTCAAGGGCTCTTAAGGATCTGACGATGTCTCTGGTGACATTGAGAGTGTACTGCTGACAGAACTCTTTTATTTGTGCTTTAGCCACATCCCACCTTAGCTGAAGTGAATTAAAAGCTGATTTTTCAGACTTAAAAAAACTCCATAAAAAATTAAAAGACTCTTTAAAATTTTTATCTTCTAAAAGAGTGGTGTTAAAAATCCAGTAGGCACTCGAGGGCTTGATCTTCTCTCTTGTTAAAACACACTGAACCATATGTAACATGATTAGCATCACGCCCAAACAATTACATAATTAGCCTATCACTAGGCTATAAGCTGGTATAAAAGGAGTTTACCTGCCGCTTGGTCTGCATCACTCTCTGCGTGCCACTGCGTCATGCAGTTAGAGAAACTAAAGCTTTTTGGACACCTTGAGCCCGTGCTACTACTTCCCAGGACTGAGGTATTTCCCCCTTTCGAGCGTTTCTTGAAGCGTACTGCTGCGAGCAACAGAGTGAGTGCTAGAGCCGCTGCAAGTTCCCGGTTTCTTGCCCTCTTGCTGTCCTTGAGCAAAAAGCGTGAGGCCAACTGTTTTCGTTTGGGTTCAGTGCGTCTGCGAGAGTTTGCCGCGACTATCAGCTGCTCACGAGTGAAGAGGGGTGTGTCTGCATCCGCAAGCGTTGCAGCTGGGACGCCCCCAGCGAGGCTGTGTAGACTTGCGTTGCTGAGAGAGTAAAACTCTCCCTCCTTACATCTTCACTCCCTTACCGGCAGACTGGTAGTCTTTGCAGCATAAGTGATTGGTTTTCATTGTTTTGTTTAGTTTAGGTTTCTTTTTGATTTGGTTTATTTTCCTCTGGAATTCTGATATTTTAATCTATTCTGTTGATCCTTATTGATTCGATTTGGTTTCTCTTGTTTTGTGTTAGTTATAATTAGTGTGAATATATTGTGGTTACTTCATATGGTTTCATATTCATTTTGATTCAAATATAATTTTAATTGTTATTCCTCTTGTGTTTGCAGGGTCTTGCCCCTAGGGGCAGCGCGCGTTTATGGGGTGGGCCTTTCTCGAGGTGTGTTGTGCTTCTGGTTACTCACCGTGTGTGAACTCACTGTGTGGTTGCTCAAAAACCCTCCGTGGTAGATCGTGAAAACCTGCCCCTGGAATGTGCAAGCCCTGTAAGATTAGAATGTAATGTAAACTCCATGTGGAACCCAAAACCAATCCAGGTGATTTTAAGTATTTATGTATTGAAATAAACTTGTTTATACTTGTACTAAAATCTTTGTCTCTGACTCTAACTTGGTGATCCGAACCTGTGTTTGCCTTGTGGGTTTAATTTAACTCCTTTTTTTGGGATAAAGTTCCTTCAAAAAGGTGGCGTAGTCAGATTTCATACTATAGTCAGGGTCTAATCATTGGCAGTGATTGTTCTTGGAACTTTTCACCGCACCACTCCCGTCACACATACAATGATCTGAGATACCTACTGGAACAATAAAACATTTCTTAAAAAGCGTCTGCTGATGATTTAAAACCATAAAACCGGTCTAATCTAGCCATGGAGAGCATGTTCTCTCTGGCATGAAGCCATGTGTATTGTCTCTTATTCAAGTTAAAAGATCTCCAAATGTCATTGAGCTCATGCGTCTCTACCATCTCCTTCAGACGCTTCCAGGAGGCCATGTGAGGTTCAGCATGGTTCCGGTCAATAAAATCTGTTGTACAATTAAAATCACCACCTAAGATTAAAAGCTCTGCGGGGTCACATTCTGCGAGAACATTGCTCAGCGTCTCTAAAAAGCCCATTCTCTCCGAAGCACTGGTGGGAGCGTACACACAGATAAAAACTAAAACCTCATTCTCATAAAAAGTCTCCACTTTTAAAAGCCTCCCATTTAAAAACTCTTCAACAGAATAAGAACAGGGAATAAAAGAACGAGTAAAAAGCAAGGCTACACCACCGCTCAGCGTCGTTCCGTGGCTTAAAATCACCACCCCATCCCACTCCTCCACCCAGTCAGAAACATTTCTGTCATCGCTGTGCGTCTCTTGAAGCATAGCTACGTCAATGCGTTTCTGATTTAAAATGGTGAACAGCTTCAGTCTCTTGCTCTGCTCTCTTGCTCCGTTAATATTAAAACTCGCTATATTTATTCCAGCCATTAAAATGATGAAGAGGCTTAAAACCACTCTAAAAACAACACACATTAAGAACCCTCTAAAAAGACCAGCTCTTTCCTGATCAATGTCAGAATTTTCTTCAGTCGGGCGATTTCTTGGTCATCAAAAAGCCCTTTTTTCCTGAAGAAATGAACATCATTCATGAACTGGAGAGTGTTGGGGAAGTACTCGGTGAGCACCACCTCTCGCTGGCCTTTAGTCTTCTCTAAAAAACTCTATCATTTCACCACTATATTCGTTTATTACGACCGCCACTGGTGCTGTTGACCTACAGGGTGCCGGTGGAAATTGGACTACTGTTGGTCAAAGAAGGAGAGGATGGAGAAGGATTCGTAGGCAGAGAGAGAAGAGGAAAGGCAAGAGTATAGGTCTGAGAATAGGGACTCTCAACGTTGGTACAATGACCGGGAAAGGTAGAGAGCTGGCGGACATGATGGAGAGAAGGAAGGTAGATATTCTGTGTGTGCAGGAGACCAGGTGGAAGGGTAGCAAAGCGCATAGTATTGGAGGGGGATACAAACTGTTTTACTATGGTGAGGATAGGAAGAGAAATGGGGTAGGAGTGATCCTGAAGGAGGAGTTTGTGAGGAATGTTTTAGAGGTGAAAATAGTGTCTGACAGGGTGATCAGTTTGAAGTTTGAAGAGATTGAAGGGGTGATGTTGAATGTAGTGAGTGGTTATGCTCCACAAGTAGGCTGTAAGCTGGAAGAAGGAGAGATTCTGGAGTGAGTTAGATGAGGTGATGGAGAGTATTCCCAGAGGGGAGAGAGTAGTGGTGTGAGCAGACTTCAACGGTCATGTTGGCGAGGGCAACATAGGTGATGAGGAACTGATGGGCAGGTTTGGTGTTAAGGAAAGGAATCCAGAAGGACAGATGGTGGTGGACTTTGCCAAGAGGATGGAAATGGCTGTAGTTAACACTTATTTCCAGAAGGAACTAAGGAAGAGGGAGGAACATAGAGTTACCTACAAGAGTGGTGGTAGGAGTATGCAGGTGGAGTACATCCTAAGAGCCAATCTGAGAGAGATCACTGACTGCAAAGTAGTGGTAGGAGAGAGCGTAGTGGTAGGACGGCCCGGGCGTGTGGGGTAGGGGTGCCAACCAAATACATCACGGCCAAACCAAATGCAATCAAACCAAATCAAATACATAAATGCCAAAAAAGTGCTCCTTTGCAAATACCCGGTTTAGCCTCCCCCAGACTCCCAAGAGACCCATGGGCCCAGATGAATGTATTGTATTGTGTCTCACCAATGTAGTGTCTATTGCAGTGTGTGCATGTGATTATGTATACAATGAGTCTGAAAAGAGAGGCCATCCACAGCACATCTGGTTGAGAATAGCGCTGGTCCACAAGAGGGGCTCCCGTCCGCATGGCCGAGACCGCCGCCCTCACCAGAAGATCCCGCAGGTTGGGGTTCCTCCGGTAAGAGGCCAGCGGTCTATATTGTTGGAGTGGGGGGTGTTCAGATTGAGTGCAGTGAAAAAGTCGACGAAGTGAATGGTTAAAAGAGGTGATGAAGGGGACGACCCCCCGGGGGTCCGCCCTGGTCTCTGGGACAGGTGCCTTCAAGGCCGAGAGAGTGTGTGATTTGATGGTCCGGAGGAACCGTTTAGAGTATCCTCTCGGACGAAGTGCCTGAAAAAGGGTAGCAATGGCTCCCTGAAGGTGTTCCTACAAGGAGCAGATAGGGTTAGGAATATAGTGAGAAAACCACTCCAAGGTGGGGTTTTAGGCCCCTCCCACAGCGGAGGGTGGAGGTGGGAGGGTGTGTTCTGGGTCTTTGCACAGGCCCGGCGGGGTGGCTCGACCTCCGGTCACACAACTCTGCGGGCCGTGTCAGTAGTCCCGAAAGCCAAGCCGTTCCTTTTTGGGACGGGGACGAAGCACATGTGCTGCGGGCCTACCCAAAATTGACAGTCAAGCGAGTATGAATACAGTGAGAAAAATCAAATGAAAAGAGATAGAGACTCTTCTCCGAGACTGCTGGAATCAGGGTGGAATTCTCATGATGAATGACTATTTTCATGTCTCTGGGTGCTTCGGGGAGCACTTTAGATCCTGTGTTTGGTGATGTCGCGAGCCAGGCCTCTGGAGGCCTGAAAAGTCACATGAAAATAATCATAAAAAAATCAACGAAAAGAGATAGAGACTCCGCTCCGAGACTGCTGGAATCAGGATGGAATTTCTGCCAAGGTACTCTCATTTCATGTGCTTGGTTCGAGGGAAAGGTGCCTTAACTCAAAGAATGTAGACAACCCGTTGCTTTTTGGGAAGCACATATGCTGCCTTGCCTATCCAAAATTGACAGTCAAGCGTGTAGGAATACTGTGAGAAAATCACTCCAAGAAGTAGAAGACGTGTAAAACAGGTAAGCAGATTTGATGACTTTGAAATGGTGGTGAACAAAGTCATGCTGAAGACGTGTTAAATAAGATTCAGAGATTAAAACAAAGAGAGAGAGAGAATGGAATAAGAGAAAAAAAACTCCAACTATCTGTAGTCGCTTGAGCATCTTTTATTCACTGTTTGAGTCGAGGAATTTAACGTAGGAAAAAGGTGAACGTATGTGGAGCAGTTTAGGCTGTGCGTTATGTTTGTCTCGCTAGAGGGCAGTGTTCGCGCAGCAAGAGTTCTTCTGCTGGGGGTGTCAGTGCTCAGTGAAAGAATTCGTTTCCAAAGCAAAAGATGGAGACAATTTAAGAAAACAAATATTTACAACGTGTGTAAGAAGTTCTATTGTCAATGTTTGAGCAGTGGAAAATAATCGATATAAAAAGGCGGAAAAAAACATGCCAACTCTTTATTTTTTATTTTTTTTAATCATTATTATTTTTTTTTTTCAAATTTTTTTTTTTTAGTTATGCTCATCACGAACGCTCCGAGGAGGACTGAATTCGTTTACAGTTTGTTCGTAAAAAAAAAAATAAACTAACAAAAGTGGCATAGCTAATGTAGCCTTCGGCCAATGGGAGGTCTCCATGGCGCCTCCGGGCTCGCCCAGGTGCGCGGCGGCTCCAAGGCACTTCAATTAACCCTGAGACTGCGAGCGAGGAGGGAGTCACTGACCAGAGCTAATGTATTGTCCGGTCGAACTACTTTGTCAAGTTTTATAAATGTATGTCCGGTAACTCCAGTACACCCCTACTTTTGTGTTGATATCGTTGAGCCATGTCAAACGCTCCTGAATTCAATTCATTCTTTGTATTTTTGACTAAACATCTTCTGACAAGGATAGCATGGAGCACGTGCTCAAAAGGTTCCCGCCTGCTAGCGGGAAACGAGTCTTTCGTCGAACGAACGCTTTAAAATGAAGCCGTATTTCTGTTAGCGAGTAACCATAATGTTGTCGTTTGAGGGATGAAATAACAAATTGTTTGTTACATCACAGTACGTGGACGAGTAAGCACTGCGGGCGTTACTGACGCTGTTTTAAACGATATGGAACTGTTACAACAGCCAGACTGGTGAAACAATTGCACTAATATATGTGTGTTGCAGGCCCCGGCTCCGGAGACCCAGCGGACAGATTCCTGTAAAACAGGAGAATTGACACACAACCACGGAGTCACGTGTGTTCCTCTGCAGCTCCTCTGGCCTTCTCCTCTTTTATTGTACAGCATCAGATAACAAATAACAATAACATTGCTTTAAATCACTTACAATTCACAATAAACTGTCTGTCCCTCACATTTTGTCACTTTAGAACCAATAGTAACAAACATATAAATCACTCTAGTGTCCACAACATCAAAACCCAATCACCCTCGGTCTTATCTTCTCATTTTTTCCCTTTGAGTCTCAAAATACTCAGTAACTATTAAAATCAGTATTATTTATAGATGAACCTTTATATCTGTATGAACTAGTATGAACTAGTACTCTTATTCTTAACCATTGTCAACTGAATTTGACGTTTTCTATCATAGAGAGAGAGAGAGAGAGAGAGGTGAGAGGAGAGAGAGAGAGGTGAGAGAGGGAGAGAGAGAGGTGATGATTTAAGAGAGATGTTGAGAGAGCTAGAGGTATAATTGATATAAGCGCGCCGCTCTCTCGCGCTCTAGCCTTCTATCAGATCGTTGTTGCTTCTCTCTCGCTTTCTCCTCTTCTTCTCTCTCTGTTCTCGCTCGCCTTGTCTTTGCTCAGCGCTCTGCTCGTTCTTTTTTCCTCTCTCTCTTTTCTCTTTCTCTCTCGTCGGTTTCTCTCTCGCCTTTCTCGTCTCGCTCTCTCTCTCTCTCTCTCTCTACCTCTCGCTCTCTCGCCTCGTCGCTCTCGGTTCTCTGTCTCTTCTCTCTCTCTTCTACTCTCTCTCATCGGCTCTCTCTCTCATTTTCTCTCTCTCTGTTTCGTTCCTCTCTCGTCTCTCCCTTTTCTCTCTTTGCTACTTTCTCTTGCTCATCTCCTCGCTCTTCCCTTGTTTCTCTCTCTCCTAATATGCGGCTCCTTTTCTCTGCTGCTCTCTCCTCTCTCGCTCTTCTTCTCTCTTTCTGTTCTCTTCATTCTCCTCTCTTCTCTAGGGCTCTCCTCAAATCATCCTTCTCCTCTTTTCTACGCAGGACTTTCCTCTCATCTCGCCTCTCCTCTTTCTCTCTCTTTTTCTTCTTTCTTTTTCTCTCTCTCTTCTCGCTCCCTTCTTTTACTTGGTTGCTCTCGCTCGCTCTCTCGCCTACTTCGCTCTCTCTCTCGCCTCTCTCAGTCGCTCTCTACGCTCGTCTTCTCTCTCTACTCTCTGTTCTCTCGTCTCTCTCTTGCCCTCTTCTCTTCCCTTCTCTCTCCCTCTCGCTTTTCTCTCTTTTCTCCTCTTTTCTCTGCTCTTCGCTTCTCTTCTATCTGTCTCTATCTTTGCTCGCGCTTGCTCTCTCTTTTTTCTCTTTCTACTACGCTCTCTTCGTCGCCCTCCTTTTTCTTTTGAGCGCGAGGAGCGCGCGCGCCACGCTTGTGCTCTATATTCCCATCGGTGCCTCGCCGCTGCCGACTACTGGGTTGCTCTCCTCGCGGTGCGCGGCTCGCGCGCTCTTTGTCGCTCGCTCTCCCTTCTCTCTTTTCAGCTCTCCGCTTTGGACTAGTTTTCCCTCTCTCCTCTCTCTCTCTTCTCTTTGCTCTCTCTTCTCTCATGCTCTCTGCTCTTTCTTTTCTCTCTCTCTCTCCTCTTCTTCCTCTTTTCTCTCTCTTTTTTCTCTCTCTCTCTCTCCCTTTATCTCTCGCTCTCTATACTCTCATCTCTTTGTTCGCTGACTCTCTCGCATTCTTTTGCTCTCGTTCTCTTCTCTCGCTCTCCTCTTTATCTCTCCCTCTCTCCTTTGCTCGCTCGCGCGCTCTCTCGTCGCCCCCCTGTTTTTCCTCCTCGTTTTTTCTCCTCTCTCTTCCTGCCTCTGTGTCCCTTTCCCTCGTCCGCCTCTCGCGCCCCCCTTCTTTTATTTCTCTGCCATCATTTTTCCAGCGCCACTTTCTCCTTTTGCCCCCTCCCCCCCTCCCCTGCTGTCCGCAAAAACAATGGCTTTCTCTCAAAACAAACAATACAACTTTACATTCTATTTTATAGATCACTGGAGCACACTTACTAAAACTTATTTTCCTACATCAGTCCAACATAACACACTTTAAATCACTTCATACACTTGCCCATATTCCACACATCACATTTTATAATTCCCTGTAATGTATTTATTGGTTTGTCCATATTTTACCTGTAAAACAGGAGAATTGACACACAATCACGGAGTCACGTGTGTTCCTCTGCAGATCCTCTGGCGATCTGAAGGAGCGCAGGGCAACCTGGGAGATTTCTCCGGATTGAGTGTCAAAATAATAAAAAAAAAAAAATATATATATATATATAAGAGAGAGTAGGAGGGTGTTTGACAAATAGTGAAGTGACAATCTCTTTTAGGGATGTGTATAAAATGTAGTTTTTATTTCGATCTGTGAATGTGTTTTTTCATTGTAAAACTCTTCAGAGAGAGAGAGAGAGAGTGAGAGAGAGTGGTGGTAAAGTGTGGTTCAGTGTAAAAGTATTGTTTTTTTGTAAAAACTGTCATTTTGTAGGCGTTTTTTGAGAAATTTTGAGGTGGTTTTCAGGGTTTGAGTCTGTGGTTTGTGATTTTGAGAGTGGGTTCCCGGGCCTTCTGTGGGCTTTCCATCCAGTGTGCCCCCACCTCTCCAGACTGGAGGGGTGTAAATCAAATAATGGCTCTTGACAGATTTCCTGATTGGTTGAAACCAGCAAGCTTATAATTCCAGCCAGTCAAAATGGTTAAGGGGTTGTTCCAAGCTATCTTCAGGTCTGTGAAAGCTGATTGGTTAGATCGTGAGGACGGTGTGACTCCAACCTTACCACCGTAAAGCTTTACACTCTGAAGTGATTGAACCAGTGAATGTGGATGATACTGATTAATGTTAGAATACAGTGTTGGTGAGATTATTAGTTTTAGGCTAAAACAATTGGGACGGTACTTATTTTAAACGACATTATAAAGAAAAGACTTTTGTTGTTAGCAAGATCTTTTTTCACACGAACATAAAACCACAATGCTCTCTTTCAGATGTGTTCTACTGCATACACACCTAATGTTTGACTAATTTAAGATTTGGAATCACATGTTTGGAAATTACAGTAGTCAAACAGTGAAACATCATTTTAAAAAGCACATTTACAAAACATTAAGGAGAAAGCCGTTCTATCCGCTATATGTTATGTAGCAAAAGTACACATATAATAATATTAATAATACGATAGAGGCAATCATTCAATCTGTCGTATGAACAAATCAGAATTATTACCTGTGTGGGCAGCAGCGCCGTACCCTGGGGAATTCGGAACACTGCAGGTCTCGGGGGTCGGTTCAAATGAGGTTGCGCCAGGTCACAAATTCAGTTTATAGTTATTCTGTATTTTGTTTATTCTGTTATTCTGTTATTCTACAGCTCAAGAGTTAACCCTTAATTATGAATCTAGGCACGTAATCAACTTCAGCATTTCCAAGCGTCCGTTCTATTATCATTACCCTCGCCAGAAATTATTTAATTATCGCGTGCTACCGTTATGATGGCTGGGCTGATGTTGACGAGGAATATCGGTGCCGTGGTAGGAGAATCCAAGAGTTGGCTCCGTGGAAGTCCAAAAAGAAGTTTCACGTTGGGTTCGAACGTCTTTATTCTTTGAAGGCATGACTCTGGGTTGGTGAGAGCCGGGTTTTCCTTTTTGACACGGCGCCAAACGATGAGAGAGTTCTGTAAAGCAGAGAACTGGAAAAGACTAAGAAAGTCTGAAAACGACAGAGCGGTGAAAAGGTGGAAAGAACGGATCTGCGCCAGGGAAGAGGGCCTATGTCTTGAATCGTGAGGCGGCTCTCTCTCGCAGCTTGGCCAATGAGAGCACCCTGGAATCGGAGCGTGGTGACATCACAATTCAGCCCTATAAGCTCTGGCTGGAAAGAAGTTCTCTCTTAATTTGCATTCATTATATACAAAGTCATATCTAATCAGGAAAGTACCGGATAACTTTCTACCAGTCCTTCACCTTTCAGGAACGTGATAAGCGTTCTAACCGAGACAAACACGAGGGGTCAGTTACAGAAAAACTCCATTCATTCGCACATTCATTCGTTTTAAACTAACTGGCTAAACGATACAGGTCCTCAATGTACACAAAGCAGATCAAGACATGCTATGACTATTAATCCAGGATATGGGCATGTACACGTAGACATTTGTCCCTTTTTCTCTTTACGTTAAGAAAAGCAGTTTTGGTGAGCGCGGTACAGAATCACACCGCCTCGTGTTTCCTTCCTGCGCGGCTGGCTAGGGTTGAATTAGAGTTTGAAAACACGCGCCTTTGATCCTCGGTCACAGAAAGATCGGGATTTTCACATGGTCATGGCAATTGTCAGGTGACGCTGAGGTTATCTTCTTGACCTCTCTCAGTCTGTGAGGGTAATTTATTTTTGACGTGTTTAAAACCGGGACCGATTGATGGCCACATTGATCAGGGATCAGCCCCCGGAATGTGGGCCTCTTTCAGTGATGAAGAGCCGAGTCTCTAGTCCTTACAGTTAAGATAGAGCAGGTTACACCAGAACTTCACCACTCAGTGCTGACCTCCTTGGTGTTGTGTTATGGGTTTTTAGTGATTCTTTATCTCTGTATAAAGGAAACGT
>UELW01000364.1:0-48923 GCA_900490495.1 Danionella dracula | reverse complement strand
CCCTAAAAAGGAACGACTGATTTCACAAATGTACTTGAGTAAAAAGTAAGATAATTGACTTTGAAATGTAGTGAAGTAAAAAACTCCCTGAATTGAAATACTTGAGTAAAATACAGATACGTAATGAAATGAATGAAATACATTTACTTCACCACTGTATATACATACACATATACATACACACACACACACAATATATATATATATATATATATATATATATATATATATATATATATATATATATATATATGAGAAAAAACAACTTACACATGTCCTCAGTCAATCCCATTTTTAAGTTCTCCTTCTGGAAATCCTGCATAGTCTGAAGAGTCTTCTTGGGGTCCATTCTTTTATTGACAGTCTGCATAGTCTGTGAGATAGAAATGGTTCAAGCCATCAATCGCACTTCTAGAGAACAGGAAGAGCCATCTTATATTGCACAAAACTGCAATAAAAACCACACAGACGCTGAGAAAAAGCAACGATGTATGAATATATTTGAGAAGCAGCTCAACATAAATTTTGACATGGCACTATTTGGTGAGGAGAGAGAGTGCAGTGCAGTGATCACAGAGGAAATAAAATAGGTCACACGAGGAGAGTGTGTTTTACTGTTCCTCTGGGTTCAGCCACACAGGAAGACTTCAGTATCTGATTACAGAGAATTATTTACAATTGCGTTATTATTAGAGCAGCTTCCTCCTCATGACTGACTATGAATCCCAAGATACACGAAAAAACAATAACGACTTCCTCATGTAATATGGATGTAATACAGAAGGCTTCCTTTGTGGAAGGAAAGAACACCTCATCAGGAGGCAGCGAGGGACAGAGTTTAATCGTCTGAAGATGCATTTTTTCCCTGTTTTCACTACATGGCTATTTAAATAAGACGCCAGTTTGAGAAGTGTGTTCATGAGGACAATAGTCAGCCGAATTAATGTCTGTTTAGTAATTAATATAAGTGTAGAAAAATAACACTTCAACACTGAATAATTTAACCTACAATAACGTAAAATAAGACTTTTTGAAACCAATTTTGTACATTTACTTCCTTGGTTTACTATAGGTTTCCTTCCAGTCAAAAAATGACACAATTCCTTTGTTTCAGAAGAGAACGTGTAAATGACTGTACAAACATTACAAATTAGTGCTGTTAGAATCTGTATCTGGCCACTTGTTTATATGGCAAAACTAAGTTTAGTTATTCCACCGCGTTATAGTCTCTAGTATATTAGTTAAATTCATTGTTAGGGATCAATTCTTATCTACTTGCAAACCTTTATGACAAAGACCAATCAATAAAAAAGTGTTTTTATATAGCACTTTTTAGCAGTTGCTTCAAAACAGCATCACAAAGATCTAGCGTGGATTACGTTGGGTTGAATAGGAGTTCCGATTGGATAGTTCTATAGGCTAGAAATAGAACTACCATATAACGCTACCTTTGGGATTGTAAAGTAAAAGTTTATCAGTATGAGGAGATTGTTGATTTAAGCTGACCAGTAATTTCTGACTTATTTCTGAAGCCCGGTTTAAACTGATTTTGTGGTGAAATAAAGCAATCAAGACCTTTCTCTTTTTATTTATGTAAGTTTTACGTTTTACAGCTTACAGAAACTCAGAGTAAAATGGAAAACCCAAGCTATGGTTACTTGTGCAACCCCCAAATAGCGAACGGACACATATGTCCATGATCGACTATGGGAGCACTGTCAATCACTCCACACACTTGCAAATGGACAGAAGCGTCATGATGCTGATTGGTTACATCATTGTATACACCACTACAAAGCAGAAGGGAACACACTGCAACAGTCTGTGATGCTTGGAGGCCTACTCACATCCCCAGGGGACTATTTAGGGAACGGGGGTTACACAAGAAACCATAGATGTCCCCTTTTAGTGGGTCACATGACGCATGTCGATGATTAACTGTGGGAACTGCAGACAAGCCGAGCACATTAACAGTCCGGCACTGAGCAGATGCAAGCAGGAGATGCACTGCAGAGGATTTTTCATCTAAGTACATGGATGCTAATGTGAGGTTACACACCAGCTAGAAAAAACACAGTGCAAGAAACGCTGTGAGTAATTTTTTTTACACAAGGCGTCAAAATGCTGTGATTGGTTCCCCTGATCACGTGACTGAAGGTACCCGACTCGTCATTTTATGGCACTCCAGCGGGCCACAATACCCTCATTAGACGAACTCAGAGAGAGAGAGAAAAGACCAGAAGAAACATGTGTCTATGTTCATAATTAAAGCAATCATTCACTCACAGACAGTGAAAATATTTAAACACAAAGCTCACCTTTCTCTTTTTGTGTTTTCATGTTCCATTAAATGATAAATGAACATTATTTTCACTGAATGAGTGCTTTAACAACACACGGACGTGATGTACGCGGTCTAGCGTTACCGCAGCTGTGAAGAGACATACGATCTTTTGTTCATATCAGAAATGGAATATAATGTTCGTACCCCACGATTTTAATCTGTCATGCACCAATGAGTCATGCGTCTAAAAAAAAGCTTCAAGCAAGGAAACCCCTTAACGTTTTGTTCAGGTTCTTGATGTCAATAAAAACATTATAAAATCTCTAAATAAGCGGACTTTCCAACTGAAACACACAGCTCACCTTTTTGTGTCTTTTTGTGTTTCGTTAAAAGATTAAATAACATTTTTTTTTAGCAAACAAGTCCTTGGAATGTGAAAGTGCGGTCATCCGATCTCTGACAGTCTCATACAGTCTATACATCAGGAGCTGGAGCTTTTTGCAAAGAACAGAATGTCTACTGGAGAAATTATGTTTTATTTATTACATAAAGAAATGAATAAATAAACAATAAATGAATGTGCATTCGAGTTTGTATTGTTTGTGGTTTATTTACAGAAGAGATAATTCTTTTTCTTTAGTATAAATGAACCTCACTCACACAACCGTGTGGCCAGAATTCACTTGCAGTTTACTGAAGCGCCATCTAGTGTTCAGGTCTGTGCACTAATTTTGACCTCAGGCAGAGGTCTCCCGCATGCATCTGCTGCTCAGGTGTGTGGAGATGTTTACACCAACATCTCCCGGGAAGAGCGCTCCGGAGGGAGAGAGCGAAGTCCTGTCTCCTTTAGGAGATGCGCCATCTCTCTCCAAAGTAGATCATCTCATCCATCTCACAGTGGTCTGGAAGATGCAAGCTGCACATCAGCCGTCAACTCAACAGAGCATACAGTGTGAGCAGGAAACCCCAGCCTGAAACCTGTACTCAACGGCTCTCATCAGCAGCAGGAGCAGTATTTCCGGTGGTGGACTTAAGTACGTCAGCCAGACATTACCAGAAAGAACAGTGTAATCAACACAGTCTGAGCCCTCGACTGCTGCCTCAGGGTGCATATGTCCCAAACACTCGAGGCAGCACTCCTGGCAGCCCATCAATGCTATCAACCCACTGCATCCATGAAATTTCCTTCTTGCATCCAATTCCTATTTTTCTATTTTCAAATCAATGCAGCTCTAGTGTTTATCCATTCCTATTTTGGTGTACATGGGTGATGCAAGTAACTATACATTTTTTTACATTTGTTAGGAAAAAGGATTTCTTTTATTTGAGATGTTTCGAAGACTTACCTTAGCTGTAGTAGACATGGCTCCAGCCATCTTCATCTGAGAGTTCATCACTTTAGTCTGTGTGGACATGGATGTGACTTTGGAGCTCACAGCATAGGTTCGGTTCTTCTGCTTTCTAAGCTGTAAAAGCTGTTTCGCTAATATCTTGCAAGCTTCTCGATTTCCGGTTTTGGCCATTTTTTTTATTTCCACTTCCTGTGATGTATACGAGAGAAGAGTAAAAACAGAAATAACAAGTCTCATTCATAGAAGACGAAAATTCTCTTGATAAAAGAGGATTGCACTATATCTGTTTACACAATCCAAGGAAAAAACTATTTGCTTTTAATATATACAGTTACAACATAACCATAAGCATAGCACAAACATTATGTTTTTTGGTTACATTAGGAATTTCAGGTTGTGAAATTCAGATCTAACACAAAGTAGGTCAAGGTGTCATTAGCAGGGAAGAGTAGATGATCACAGAGCAGTCGATGAAGCCATAGGAACCTTGTAGTGATTTGTTAATCGTGCTAGTAATATAGTCGATTCATTGCTACATGGCTGAGCCGCACAGCATTACATTTTTTTGTATTATTATTCTTTTCGGTCATTGCGTGGACTTTTGAGGGCCTAAACATGAACGAAAAGTTCCAGATTTTTGCACATGCATCAGACCCAGTGAGAATGTTTTAAATTAAATGAAGAAGAATAAAAAATAAATAAATAAATAAAACGAAATAAATCGCTTTATAGCGCCACCTACCGCGTTTTTGTAGCTGTTTGGTAAACATGTGCAAAATTGGTACACATATGTAAATCTTAATTTGAAAAAGTGTGAGTTTATTGTGTTTGGTAAAGATCTGGGGAGCATCAGCTTATCTCATTTCCAGTAAAATTTGTGGTCCATAATCTTGGAGTTCTTCTTAACATGAACTCAAATTCAGTGATCAGGTTAACAATGTTGTGAGAGCATCTTTCTTCCAGCTAAGTCTTTTAAGGAAGATTAGGAACTTGAGCGAGTTCTCCATGCCATCATTAGCTCAAGGCTAGATTACTAGAATACCTTGTACTCTGGCATTAATAAATCATTGATTACCAGGCTGCATGCAGTGCAAAATGCAGCTCTATGCTTTCTAACTAGCACTAAGAGGCAGTTTCACAATAGTAACCGTCATTTAGAGGCACAGCAGAAATTAGATTCTACCTTCGAGATGGTTATTATTAAATACAATAAATAATTCCTATGTGTTTTCCTTTAATCATCTAGCTCAGCAGTTCCCGATCCCTGTTAAGCTCCTCTGTTGTGGCTGAACGGACACATTAAACATCAACACTCATAAAAGATGATGCCTTCTAAGCAAAACTCTGGCACACTGCAAACAAAAACACATCGTTGTACTTTGCCACGCCTGAAATTTTGTTATATTTGACTGGAATCAGGCCTTCGTAAAATACTCAATACTCCACAAAAGATTTTTCTTACATCATCTCTTTTCACTCTGCCTCAATTACAGTTTGGGAAAGTTACTCAGATTGTACCAGAACACACTTCAACATTGAAATTGAGGCTAAAGAAGGCTTTTACATTCTTTTACTTTCGCACATACCTTTATCATAACGATGTGTATATAGACATGTATCGATCGATGGTCAAAACAACATTTTTTTTAACAGGGGGATTCACCTAAAAAGTTAAATACTTTTACTTATTATTCCATACCCATGATACAATTGAATAATATTTTGAAAATAATGCTGACAATCATCCTTGTGTAAGCTACGCCTTTAACAAAGTTACTTTAATATATAAATATGTTTAGAGCTTTTTACTCTACCTGTTTAGAATATTGTACATTGATATCTGTGTCACTTTATTTTTTGCTAATGTAAATTGTATTGTTTTGTAAATCAATATCAATAAAACGTATGAAATAATCACTGGACAACAAAACAGCGGTTTGTTTTTTTTTTTTTTTAGTCTATTTTGCTTTACATTTAATCAACCCTCATTACTTCAGTAAATTGTGTGCAATTTAGTTTAAAAAAAGGAAAATTTGTCACTGGGCAAACATACAATGTTCGTATCTATAAGTAATAAGCCTGACGTAGGTTTTTTATAAAGGTTGATGTTGTGTCAAATCAGTGATTCCTCTCTCTTCTCTAGGAAGAGAAGAGAGAGAGAAGGAGAGAGAGAGGAGAGAGAGAGCGAGAAGGGAGGGAGAGAGGAGAGAGAGAAGGAGAGAGAGAGAGAGAGAGAGAGAAGAAGAGAGAGCGAGAGAAGAGAGAGAGAGGAAGGAGCGAGAGAGAGAGGGGAGAAGAGAGAGAGAAGGAGAGAGAGAGAGAGAGAGAGAGCGGGGAGAAGAGAGAGAGAGAGAGAAGAAAGAGAGAGAGGAGAAGGGAGAGAGAAGGAGAGAGAGCGAGAGAGCGAGGAGAGAAGAGAGAAGAGAGAGAGAGAAGAGAGAGGGAGAGAGAGAGGAGAAAGAGCGAGCGAGAGAGAGGAGAGATAGAGCTAGCGGTGAGAGAGAGAAGGAGAGAGAGAGCGAGAGCGAGCGAGCGCAGGAGCGCGAGATGAGAGAGAGAGAGGGGAGAGAGAGAGAGAGAGCGAGATCGAGGATCTCTGAGAGGTAGATCAGATCTATCGATTCTATCTCTCTCTGCTCCTCTCTCTCTCTCTCTCTCTCTCTCTCTCTCTCATCTCTCTCTCTCTCTCTCTCTCTCTCTCTCTCTCTCTCTCTCTCATGGATTAGGTCATTATTACCAGGCGGAACCAATTATCTAAAAGCGCCACTTAGCCGGCGGGAATAAAAAGGCACGCACACTTATTTTTTTGTGTTATGTTTTGATTTCACCAGTTTTTACAAAAAGGCTTTTAATGCTTCCGAAGAGGTTTTGTTGTTGTTTATTCGTTGTTAATGCACCGAATGAAGACCTATAACTCTTAAAACAATTGGTATAAATATTGCTCAACGTTTGTGTTTTGGTGCAAAATCACATTGGTGCAAGACTGTAAACATCGCTGTTTAAGTTGTTAAATAATATATCGCTAGGTTATTTATCTGACAAATGTGTTTTTGTGTGTGTCATTTATTGACTCAACCACATAAAATATGTAGTACATAAAGTTGTCCCCAAAATATTGACAATCACATACAAGAATAAGTAAATAATGTAAAACATTTATTAAACTAAAATTAAACAAAAATATAATTTTTCAGATACCACTGCGCCATATTTCCGCTCCATGCGATTGTTAGGAGGGGCTCGGTCAGATTGGAGATGGGGAACAAACATTGCGTGTATGTAACAGGGAACAAAGCAAATAAATGACTTGTAAACATGTAAACATAACAGATGCTTCCTGTTAAATACTAATACTTAGAATGTATCCAGTTAAAACGTTTTAAAAATAGGAGTAAAACAGTTGACTCCTTGTTTTGTTGGTTTCTCACGTTTTTCACATATTTCATTGATTTGTTTTTCTAGAGTTTTGGGTTCCGTTCACACACCATTGAAGATGAACAAGTACCTATTTAGTTCAGTTTTCAATAAATGAAATAAAAGATAGATGTGCGTATCTCTGGGTCGGCTAACAAACACCACTAATCTTGTGTGTGCAGTAAACAGCACACTGGATGAGATTTTTGATGAATCGGGCGATGAGGAAGAATGCCAGGACATTGTGAACCAGGTGCTGGATGAGATCTGCATTGAGATCTCAGGAAAGGTATCAGCAGTTCTGTCCTGTTTTCTCAATTTCAGGGCCTGGAGGCGGCTATGAGCAGATGGCTGGACTCTGCCATGTCTCTGATTACTGAAGGCCTCTTTTTAGATTCATTGAATCGTCATTGCATCGGATGTGTTCTCCCTTTGGCCTAAATATTTTGCTTGTATTACCAAACTCAACAGACTGCTGCCCAGTTTTACATAAATAAAGAGCTTAGACTGCATTTTTATGTCAAGGCTTTAGAAGCACTCAACCTCAAATATCTCCTAAAACAACTACCAAGCAGAGACAATACTGGATTATTTGTATCAATTATATTTTTGGAGAGTTAACAAAAGGCTGTTGTTGTTTTTTGAGCAGATGGTAAGAGTGCCTTCAGCACTTGGTTGCTCCCCAGCCAAGACGCAAGCTTCCAGCATCTCAGACGCTGAGATCGAGAGACAGCTGAAGGCTCTGGGTATGGACTAGATTCTTCTCTGACACTGAGAACTGATGTCCTATCGACCTCAGGAACAGGCAGCATTGAAAATAAGGGCAACGTTAGAGGATGGCAGTTCTTTTGCACCGTGGACTCATTGCCAGATGAAGGTCACCAGGATCTGAGCCTCTGCTGATTTGGAAAAAATACCAACAACATATTGTCTACCAGATGATCCATGGTCCATACAAAAGGAAGCTTTATTTCAAAAGCTAGAGGCTAAATAAAAATAAGCGTAAAATTCATTTAGAAAATATTCCGTTTTAGTGTCTTGTCTTTTCAAATAGAAACACCAAAAAAAAGGAAATTCTGATAGCTTATGTAACGGTTTCAATTTGTTTAAAAAATATTTAACATCTCAACCGTCATTGATATCTTAATCACAGGCAACAAGTGTGTACAAAATGTAGCTATTTTCTTTCACTAGTCTCATGTAATTAAAACCTTAAATAAGTTCAATGAGCCTTTTTTTAAGAGTACTGGCACAGCATTAAACGTGTTTCCATGAGCTCGACTCTGGAAAGACAGTTCTAGTGAAACTGTTTGGAAAAACATGAGACGAGACAACATAGAGCACAGCATTCCAAAAAAAAGAGAAACTACAGTAAGTTACTGTACGTTCTCAGAGCTGGAGGTGGTGGGACGACGTTTAGTTTGTTGTATCTTTGTGGGTTTTGTCTTCAAAACATTATATATCTGTTTATTAAACATGTAACACAAATCATAGATTATTTGTTGATTTGTTTTGTGGAATTCAGCACCTTCAGCAAAAACAGAGGAAGGATGGCATACAGGCCACACCACAGTACATGTTTTAAAAAAAATAAATACAGTTGCAGTCCTCTCGAGATTTGCAATTATTTGATTTAGAATGCACACATTTTACCAACTATGACTAGTCTTTGTTGAGTCTACACATTATTTGACACGTTTGACTTTTCATTGTGCTTACAATAGTACCTTTGAGTGTTGTATTGTAAAACACAAAAAGGGCAATACATTTAGCATTAATTTAGTCCCTGGCTCCAAACTTTCCCTTCTAACAAATTGTGGTTTGACTTCAATGCAGTTTGTTATACAGAATTCTCATAAAAACAGTGTTGCCAAGTAGTCAGTTTTCACAATATGCAATCTCTTACTGGTTTGACCGAAAATTGTGTTTTCTGAATTGTTCATTTGTTTTGTCTGAATAGTTTTTCTTGATTTGTAATTGTGTTTTGTGATTTTTTTTGCATTTGCAATTGTGATGTGATTTGCATCTCTCAGTTACTGTAAATTAACATTTAAAAGCTTAAAATGGTGGTAAAAATGCAAATGAGTTTAGATAATATGGAATACACGTCTGTTTCTGATGCCATGAAATTAAGCGCAGAAGATGCTTGTGAAGATTTTTGGGATTTGGGGGCTTTTGAACGGCTAAGGTCAGTCATGTCCATGTAGACAGTTTATTTAACGAGACGTCTCTTTGTGAATAAAAAGAGGTCGTCCTCACAGGCGTGGTTTACTTTCCTTGTAAAAAAGACTATACCAAGAGCTTGTGTGTCAGCGGTTGACAATATAATGCTAATTATAAAGTCAAAATGACCAATCGGAAGCCTGTTATCTGCTGTACATAATGACACATGTTCTGGGAATCTGGAACACACAACAATAATATGAATTTTTAATTAATGTTTTCTTGTGAATGATGCCAAGATGTAAGATGTCGGTTGTTAAGTGAGCTATTGTGACAATGATGAAGGAACTCAATTAAGCTTTTTTCCTGTATCAGCATTGTTTAACCAATCCTGTGAATTGTACACTGTTCTAACAGTTTGCTATTTGTACAAATGTTGATGTAATTTTTATTGAATGGGTCAAGAGACCAATGACCAACCAAGAACTCCTAACATTATGATAATTTTGGTATTATTTCTTATTAAACTGAATGAAAATGCAATACCTGTGTTTTGAGTGTCCTAAATTCATTTATATGTAATATTACATATAAATCAGCCAATTCTAATGTAATATTAATATAAAAAAATAATAAATGAGCACAAACAGTACAATTTCAATTACAAATCAATTTCTATTGGATCGCAGTTGAAAGTGCATGTGAAGTGTTCTATTTTCATATATAGTGGTCCCTTTTATCACAGGAGTAATGATAACTCGTGTTCTGCAAAGTTATGTTTTCCAATAGTTAAGGCTCTGGAGTCAAGGTAATTCTAAACTGATCAAACAGTAAAATACCCATTTGTTTAATTTATGTGCACCTATGTATATGTATAATGATTATAATGAAAATATAATGATTAAAATTTTCTCACAGACCTGCAGTGGGTGAAGTCCATGAAGTAGTTAGTTTGTTATAGATTAATATTATATATATATATATATATATATATATATATATATATATATATATATATATATATATATATATATATATATATTTATATATATATAGTCTTGCAAGAGATTATTAATTAATAATGCACTTTATTCTGACAGATGATGATCATAACCCATATTTTTCTGCTGAGAGCACTCGTGTACGTGTACTCGTGTACATTATGACACTGTCAGGAGAAATGCTCAATAAAATCCTCAATAAAAACTCAGCAGGCTCTGATGCTACTGTTTGCTGACGGTAGAAGCTCCCCTCTCTCACCACAATTCTGTCAGGTTTACCACTTTTTTGATGTTATATTTCATTTGTTCCAGGCTGTTCCTAGAATTATGTGTGCGGCAGAGAGACCAAGACAAACAAAGCAACAGAGTAACAAAAGACCATTTCAATTCATCAAAAATGTCCTGCAAATCACATGACTTGTTGTTTTGCATAAAAATGGATTACTTCCTTGTCAGTGTTTAAACAACTTTCTATGATTTTTTTTGTTTTTAACTGATTCAACTTTATGGAATTGTACATTTGAAATATAATGGTGCATTGAGTATTTTGGCTGCTTGTAAAAATCAATTACACAAAAGTAAACTATATTTCTATTCTAATTTCACCATTGGTTGTAGCATCAGACCCTTAAAAGTTCAGGACACCCTCAAAGAAAACATTTTTTTTAAAAGGTTTTATGCGGATTGAACATTATTTAGGGCAATTTTAATATCTTTTAGCATGTGAAAAACAAATATGTCTTCTCTTGCTTCCTTTTTTGATTTTTGGATTCAAAATCTACTTTACCTGCAGTGACTACAAAACTGCTCTTGTTGGTCAGCTATTCGTTCATGTGCTAATATACTCATTGTATGAATTCTCTCATTCTATGGAAAGACAAAGTTCTAGAATATTACTGATTTCCCTTTCAAATAAGAGTTTGTGAAAACTGTCCCATCACTCATCACACCACTGGTTCAGTCAAAATTGAAGTTCCCAGCAGTCAAAAGAGTCTGTTTCCCTAGTATAGATTTGTGAAGTTACTTTAGAGCGGTGGTTCTCAAATAGGGGGCGCAAGGCTCTGTTAAGGGGGGCGCGTTTGACCTCGGGGAACATGTTTTTTTATTTTTCAATTTTTTTATTAACTGTTCTAGAATAAAGTGCAACACCACTCCACTACAATAGAGGGCAGGGGTGCTCTCTTTGGCAGAGTATGAAGTGTAGACACGAAGTGTAGAAGACAGGCGGAGAGAGAAGGAGATAAAGAGACAAACCAAAGTCTCCCGAAAGCTAAGACGAGGAAATATGACGATGCGTATGTAGCGCTTGGCTTCACTGTGACTGCGGTGGGAGACGAGGAGAGACAGGTGTGCTTACTGAGTCTAAAAATGTTGGCAGCAGACAGCATGAAGCCAAATAAATGAAGGCGTCACTTAAAGACGTTACACCTCAATCACGCTGAAAAGAGTTTTTTCAGCGAAAACGTAATATTGGCAGCAATCACGCTCAGTCAAACAATGTTTTTAATTTTATTAAGGATTTAATGTTTTTTACATTTCAGATGCACCTTAAATCTTTTCTGCTACAGTTAATAAAGCTATTCTTTGTTGTAAGTTGGTCCATCTTTCTTTCTTTTTTCTCTTATACGTTAATAAGGATACTGTGTTATGCAGAGGTGTACTTATATCACATTTAAAGATAAATAATACTATTTTAGTTGCGTGGGGGAGGGGGGGTGAGATGTTTTTTTCTTACTAGGGGTGCGCGACAGAAAATAATTGAAAAACACTGCTTTTAAGTGCTTTGGATACTTTGGGTCCAATCTGGCATCCCTCAACGCCACAGTCTGTTGCTGACCAACACATTCCTTTTGTGACCACTGTGTACCAATCCTCTGATGCTGCTTCCAACAGGATAGCATACCATATTCATTCATTCATTCATCTTCCTGTCAGCTTTCTTCCCTTTCGGGGTCTCCACAGTGGAATGAACCACCAACTCTCTGGCATATGTTTTATGCAGCGGATGCCCTTCCAGCCGCAACCCATCGCTGGGAAAGCATGCCATATTAAAGAGCGTTAATCATCTCAGACTGGTTTCGTGAACATGACCTCAAATGGCCTCCGCAGTCACCAGATCTCAATGCAGTAGAGCACCTTTGGGATGTGGTGGGATGGGAATTCCGCCCCACAGATGTGCAGTCGACAAATCTGCCGCACCTGCGTGATGTTATCATATCAGTATGAAGCACACGCTCATAGGAATGTTTTCAGTTCAACCTATATCATGAAGTATTAGGAAGATCAGAAGGCAAAAGGGAACTAACAAGGTGTATCTAATAAAGTGACTGGTGAGTGTCCATATACTGTATATTATCATGAAAATTTGATTTTATTTTAGCTTTAATTTTAGATCTTTAGCCACAAACCTTACAAAAACAATCTACTGTATTTTAACAGTCAATTAAGATTATAACATTCACAAATAGAAAACACTAGGGCATCTCTTAATTTCACAGAATAGTTGAATGTTTTCTAAGTTTTCCAAATTGCCAAGTACTTTAATTTAATTTGATTTAATTTATCAAACAAGATGAAATTTTTTTTAAGAAAAATGCTAAAAGTTGGGCTAGAAACACAGTTTACATGACAATGAAAAACAGTTATAGTCTTCAAAGGTAAATAACTTATGATTTTTAGAGCTTTTATGTTTGGAGTTTTTTTGTTGCAAAAATAGTCCATACAATGTATAATGTTCCTACATTAGCTTACATCAACCACTTTACTTGTATTATTCTAACATGTTTAAATAGTTTTAATGTTGCAGAAAATTTACAGAGTCGAATTTTGCATTTGTCCATATATATTTATGTTTTTTTCTTTTCGTGATTTCTCGAAAACTTTTTGACCAAAAACAATTGTTAAAATTGTAAGACCTCACAACTGCAAAGCTGTAAAAACATTCCATAGTGTCCGTAATTCTATGAGTTTGTCCTATACCTGTTTACTTGAGAATCCATGTGTTTGCAACAGAGAGAAATTATAAACCTGTAAGTCATGGTTCAAGGTCAGTTGATGAATTGAAATTCAAAATGTGTGTGAAATGTTTGGTCACATGAATTGTAAGTTTAGCCAGTGTGACGTCTTTTCACCTTGTTTCTTGGCTTGATTTTCGAAGGCATCAAAAATCAAATTATTCAAATTATTCAAGTTATTGTAGCACCTGACGTAACTGATAATGTAACCACAACTTGCTTTACCCACAATAAAAATGTCTAAAAACTCTATATATACTTTTCTATTTTGGTTGATTATAGTGTCCTGACAAAATATAATAGCTTCAGTAACGGCATGAGTTCACGGTCTGCACAGAACGGGCATCTCTCGGTGATGAAGGCTGGTTTTTACCCTCTTTTCTCTTTGTCGCCTGTTGCAGAACCAGACGCGGACAACCTCCTTCTCCAGCCGCAATCCCTCAGCCATTCGCAGGATCTCCTGAGATGAAGGCTTGCTCTTCTCCAAAAAACTTCTCTCAAGAGCTTCCTTGGCTCCTAGGCTGAGTCAGAAAAAACATCAGCACATAAGTTAATCTGTTGATCAAAATGCTGAGAGAATTAAGTGCTGTGTGTTCACCTGATGGTCGTTCTTCGCTTGCGTTTACGCTCGTGCATGCCAAGCTTCTCATTAAAGAGAGCTGATGAAAGAGGCAATCACTACATTAACATAAGCTCCTTCCACCAGCTTAATTGTTCATTTGACAAAGTGAAGTAACTGTTTTCTAGATTACACATTTTCTCACAGGAAAACAGCTGAAAATCATCTTCACACTGCAGACCCAAATGGTTACTCAGCGAGCCTCTCTGTGACCTCACAGAGTGTTCCTCAAAGGGGAGATCTGTTCTCTGCATGTGTATGTGTGTGTGTTTTTCCAGGTTCTACAATTTTTTGATTTCAATAAAAGTGTCTTGGTTGCTTTATTTTTCCCTTTATCAGTTTAAACTGGGCTTTTACAGAAAGTCAGAAAGTACTGGATAAAACATTTTCCTCATACATATAAACTTTAGTGACGACTATGGGAGGTACTGCAGGGTGCCCAACTCTCTCCGCACAGCCTTTAGAAAGCCAATCAGCACACGCCAACTCATGTAACATGCAAGCACGCCTCTTTGGAGAGCGCGCCCAGAGCCTGCTGAAGGCAGAATGCAAAGTCTGCACAAAATCAGTGTTTCCTCTGAAGATTTTCCAGAGGCTCCTGGGGCATATGGCTTCTGCAGCAGCGGCACTCCACATCAGAGACTATAGCTTTGGCTCAAGTTCCAGGTATCATCATGAACTGAGACTCACGCTTCCTGGAGCATAATCTCCTAAAGCTATGTGCAGCGTTCCTAGCTGTAAAGACCTTCAGGAGAATGCTACAGGGACATCACGTGTTGGTCAGGACGGACAAAAGGACTTGCTTGCAGACTGCTCCTCTGGAGTCAGCACTGGGGTCTGTCCCCAGTTCCAGTCAATCAATCAATCAATCAATCAATCAATCAATCAATCAATCAATCAATCAATCAATCAATCAATCAATCAAGTTTTTATTTAGCTCTTTTTTAGCAGTTGCTTTCAAAGCGGCTTCACAAAGTCCTCGTGAGGATCAGGTAGAGTAGATAGGAGTTCCTCTGTGAGGTCCCTGGGAGCCTCGCTGACTGAGGCAGGTGCTAATCACCTCCCCAGCATAAAGAACATACAAACTTAAGATCCATCGACAAAAAGTTCGCCGGACAGCACCTGAAATAACAAAAACAAAACAAAAAACAAACAAAGACAAAACAGAAACTAACAAACTAAAAACAATGGCTAAAAAATGTAACAGACAACTAACAGGTGATCAGCATCAGAGAGATAAATGATGAGGATAGATTAGATGGGCTCACTGAACCACATTGTTTTTTCAACAGTTTGTATGTTTATAGTCCTCAGACACCAGATTCGTTTTGACAAATACCAGAAGCCAATTATTCGAATGCTACATTAAACAGATATGTTTTTAATTTAGTTTTGAACTCTGTGAGTGTAGTTGAGCTCCAGACAACAAAACCGGTGTAATGTGATCATATTTCTTTGTACTTGTGAGAACTCTAGCTGCCGCATTCTGGATGAAAAGCATGCACTAATTCTTCTGCATCTACAATAGACACATGTTCTGTACTTTAGCAATGTTCCTGAGGTGAAATAAGGCTGTCTTAGTAACATAAGAGATATGGTTCTTAAACGTCAGTTCACTATCTGTAATAACGCCAAGATTTTTAACTGTAGTGGAGAAATGAACAGTGTGTCCCCCCTGCTTCATATTTAAAACTGAGAGATTCTGTAATTGTTTTTTAAGAGCCAATAAGTAATATTTCTGTTTTATCAGTATTTAGCATTAGGAAATTTTCATTTATCCAATCATTGATATCAGCAGCACATTCTGAGATCTTATTTAACTTTAAAGGGTCGTTAGGTTTCCTGAGATATAGAGCCGGGTGTCGTCTGCATAGCAATAGAAACTAACCCCATGTGTTCTAATAATTTTGCCAAGGGGAGCGTGTATATTGAGAATAGACTGGGTCCCAGAACAGATCCTTGAGGAACTCCATACTCTACTGCTATTGTGTCCGATGAGTCTCCATTTACATGAACAAACTGACTCCGGTCAGAGAGGTACGAGTTAAACCATCTTAGAGCCTGGCCCTGGATGCCTGCATCGTTCTCTAGTCTCTCGAGGAGAATCCTGTGATCTATCGTATCGAAGGCTGCACTGAGATCGAGCAGAACTAGAAGAGAGAGATTCCCTTGATCCCAATCAAGTAATAGATCGTTTGAATTTTAACCAGCGCAGTCTCTGTGTTGTGATGCGTTTTGATTCCAGATTGAAGATCTTCATATCAGTTGCTCTTCTGTAGAAGCTTTTCTCCTCTCCTCTCTCTCCTCTATATTTCTCTCCGATCTCCTCAGTCCTTCTCTCCTCTCCTTATGTCCTATCTCTCTTTTTCTCTCTCTCCTCTTTAAAGTATATGCAGAGTATATAAACTATTTTACATTAGAATGTTTTTTTATTTAAACATTGTTGAATAAATAAAATAAAAGGAACAAGGAATTTTTATAGATTTTTATATATCCACACACATGTATATGTTGAGTGCCTCACCACCAGCCTGCTCCGCCTCATCTAGCCACTTCTCCAGGATTCCCTTAAGCTTGCAGGCATTCTTGAAGCTCAGCTGCAAGTTTTCGAAGCGACAAATTGTGGTCTGACTGAATTCAGAGCCATGCACCGCTGCCAGAGCTTCACCCACATTTGTTTGAGTGTAACCTGCCATAAGAGAAAAATGAGTTAGAAGTCATGTGCAAAAATCTTGAGTGAGAGGTTTGCTGTACTTGACCGAATGTGCCTAAATGTAATCTGCCTCTAAGATCTGTTTAGAACTTTTAGACAAATCGAGAGTAAACTTTAGTAATCACAGTATCACAAGAGAAATCTGTCTGCTGTGATTATTATAATTTTGCAGTGGATACGATAGACAATATGATACAAGAAATAAGAATAACACAGAATACTAGAGTGCAGGACAGAAGCTTAGTGGAGTTGTTGACGTACTAATCTTGCTTGCCCAGGCCATTAGGGAATGAAATATAAAAAGTGTAAACGATCAATTTCAATTTAAGTTCAGTGGTTTTAAACTAAGCTAAGACTCTTCTTCCGAGCATTGTTGTTTTTGGTTTGTATTGAGGCAATCTTTTATATAGTGTGAACAATCTCTTGTTACTTTGATTTGTACGAAATGATAACAAACACTTAATTGAGACTTAATTAGTATGTTTTTTATTATCATTTCAGAATCAAAAATTGAATGAAGGCAACGTAATAGGACATAACAGCATTCTTGCCAGTGTTTTAAAGTAGGCTGACATCACTCATTTTGTGTTAATAAGCAAAGCTGAAAACTTTGAGCTACGCAACCAGTGATTGGTTTCGTAAAGGTGTTAAAAGATCAGATGTTGATTCCTCTTTTTGTGAATGAAGTTAGTAGTTAAAATACCAACATTGGCGTGTTCTGCATATCTCTCTCATTGATGAGTCAGAATTTCTCAAGATTGGCATTACTGACTGAACTAATGCATTTCTAACAAGGACTTCCATTGTATTTCCTCGCATTGAAGCGATGCCGTTCGACAGCTGTTGACTTTTTGTTGTTTTTTTTGTGTCTGGGATTGCTGCATGAAGAGAATGAACGATAACGAAGTTAGAAGTCCATGAATTTCCAGGCCACACCCTCAACTGGGGCGTAATATTGACCAAATCCATCAAACCAACATCAACATAATATCCCATTGAAAAAAAATCCATGCAAAAAATTTAGCCATTTCTAGAGTGGAAGAATTTTTTTTTACCAATAACAATAAATAACGGTAAAATAGTTTACCGCTATCGTCACGGTGGCGCAGTGGGTAGCACGGTCATCTCACAGCAAGAAGGTCGCTGGTTCGAGCCTCGGCTGGGTCGGTTGGCATTTCTGTGTGGAGTTTGCATGTTCTCTCGTGATCGCGTGGGTTTTCTCCGGGTGCTCCGGTTTCCCCACAAGAACAAAGACATGCGGAATAAGTGAATTGAGTAAGAACGATTGTTCATAGTGTTAAAGTGTGAATGAGTGTGTGTGTGTGAATGTTTCCCAGCAATGGGTTGTGGCTGGAAGGGCATCTGCCGCGTAAAACATATGCCAGAGAGTTGGCGGTTCATTCCGCTGTGGCGACCCCGAAAGGGAAAAAGCTGACATGAAAATGGATGGATAGTTTATCGCTTTTGATCAGTCGTAGCAGTATAGTAATGATTACATCAGCATGCATAAAAAACAATGAACAAAGTGTCTATGACCTAAAGACAATCAGTTTTCTTGTTAGTAGTAGTTGACTGACAAAAGTGGGCAAAAACATGCAATATTTGCACATACTAAATGGTTTGTAAATTTGAGCAGGGATGGGAGCCTACTCACTTCTGTTCTCAGCTTTAGAGCCGGTCACAGAACTACAGTTACAGTCACAGCCTGCTATGGATTTAACAGGAAAGCAAGGGGTCCCTACTTGGTTAGTCTAAATCAGAGGTGTCCAAATCCGGTCCTGGAGGGCCGGAGCGCTACACATTTTTGGTTCAACCATCATGAAACACACTTGTGGCAATAATTCTGGTCCTCTTATTGGCTGAAGTAGAGTAGTATGCATACTACAGCAGGGTTGCAACTAAAATGTGCAGGACAGTGGCCCTCCAGGACCGACTTTGGACACCAGTGCTCTAAATGATAGAATTATTAGTCTATTAATAATCATCCAAGCTAAACAATTTAAAACGATAACAATGGGTAAAAACCAACCGAGTTTAATCCTCCGGAGTTTGAAATCGTTAGCAAACTTCTCCAGCTCTCGTATCTGCGGTGAGTCCATGTCAGGGGTCTCATCGAGAGGTCGGCTCTTCCTGCGCAGTTCCTGTTTGATATCCCCAAGAGGCGAGTCATCGGGGAGCAGGCCTGGGACGAGGGGTCCGAAGCTGTGTCCCAGCTGGCCCAGAGCACAGGAGCCTCCAGACAAGCTGTGCTCGGGGAACTTGTAGAGGCGAGGAGCCAGAGCACCTGAGAAATAAATAACAGAAGAGAACCTCTGACCCAGACTGAGAGCAGAACAGTGTGCAACGCAAATGAGAGAAATTTTGAATGTTTTTTTTCTTCTGAAATATCCAGGTGAAACACATTTGTACATATTACAACCAATTAAAGAAATGAGAAAACACTGGGTAATGATAAAAAAATGAACTAGGGTTACTGGTCATTTTGATCCTATTTTTTCTTGTATCAATTCCTTTTGGAGAAAGCCTCCAAACATTAGTTTGGTAAAATTATCTAGTGACTCATTGTTATTAACTGACAATATATGATTATATCTGACAGATCTGAATTTGCGTAACGGAGTACAGATGTGTTTCTGAATTCCCAATAAAGTACTCTATCGCCCTCGTGTGGTTAGATTGCTTAGTGCAAAATGAATCTCTCTGTGACGTCTGATGATTTTCTGATGATTAAATCCATTTTATTTAATGGTTTAATTTAAAGCGAGAACAAATTAAACTGAAAAGAGGTAAAGCTGTGCTGAACAGATTAAACAGCAAATTCTTGCGAATGAAAAAGAAAATGAGAAGTGAAATTTAAGATATTGCATTAAACCCCTATAATGATCTGTAAAGTTTTTAATCTAAAATGAAAATTTAGTGTTTCCCCCACCATTCAAAGGGGTGCTTTTAACTGAGATAACCTTAAATACACTGAAGTAAATGCTTAGTTGTGTAGACCACGTCGAAAAGACATCTTCCCAGCACGAAGTCCAGTCTCGGTTGGAATGTAGAGCTTAAATGAAAGTTGAAAAGATGTCTAAGTCATCATTAAGCCATTGTCTTTACTGGACGGAGGTGCAAGTTCAACCACTTCTAAATGTGTGCATGCATTTTTTCATTATTTAGGCTATTTTCTACAGTGTTTATAACTAGTGTATTTAAATACATACATATACACATCAAGTATTGTGTAACTGCTTATACACGACAATAAATAAATGATAAAAACCATTGCAGATTCAGTCTGGTCTGACCCAATCGTGTTTTAAACCTGTTAAATCAGTGGTAAATATTAAAAGAGGAGCATCAACAGACTTTTATTTACACCAAGCATTTAATAACTTCACAAAAATAACAGTTATCAGTTCAACATTTTAATACACGTAACATATTAAACAACAAAATGTAAAACTATCTTATTTCTTTGCCAATGTGTGTTGAAAATGGCCCTCACCTCTTCAATGCATCTGAGGAGGAAAAAATACACATCAGTTTTCTATCAACAATCACAATTTACACACAATTTCACGCGCTAACTTGTTAGCTGCTAATGCTAGTTATTCAAATTCTTTCAGCTCAAGATTACATTAAAAGTACTTTCAGCCTACATAATGTGTTAGAAATGTTTCCATGTCCTCAACAAACTGAAAAACAAAGAAGCTGGCATCCCTTGTGTGCTTTCAAGAAGGTTTCCGCTACTTCAGACTGTCTTTCTTCAGACATTCGAAGAAATTCAGGCTCTGTCACCTCCCCAAAGAACAGCGCACGGTTGCTCGACTCATGTCAGTCATTAGTGACCTTTCCTGTCAATTTTAAAATACGCACAACACACACACAATTTTTTTTTTACAATTCGTGCTTGTTTTTCTCAGGTGTGCGCATTAAACACATGCCGTTAAATTGAATTGCAAAATTTGAGCTCTTCAAAGTGTATATTTTCTTTTGAACATCAAGATTATCCAGTTTCAAAGTGTTTATTAAAGCTTCCTCTTTAAAATATGTATATTAACATATTGTCTCTTTTGTCCAGATTTGAAGTGATGACTAATTCGCTTCCTCGTCCCTATCAAGATCTCTTTAGAATTAGAAGGTGGAGCAAAATTTAAAAAATATCTTTTATGTGAACCAAACAACAAATATTTGCTGGGCAGTACTTACATTATAAAATTGTAAGGCTCAGGCCTGATGAACAAGGCTTAAAATTTACGCGTCAAACTTGATATACGTATTGCATTAATCCAAATCGCAATTGTGAAAAGTTGTGATTGTTAATTGTGAGTAAATTAATATCGCCTCACCATTGGCATCTTTGACACCAGTTACAGAAACTAGTTTGGGGGCTGTGGACTCTGTCATCCTGAAATCAGATAATATTACATTTTATTTAATTATTTATTTGTAAATTGGCAAGTGTTTAACATTCTCACAAGAAATATTTAAGTATGTCACAGTCCTTCTTGTTCTTCTTGAAGATTTTTAGACTTGTGACATATTTACGAAGCATTGTTAATAAATCAACCATATTAAAGACATTTCGACTAAATTTATGCTTTTTAAATTTATACCTGCGGTTCACGAGTTGCCATTTAAAATGCAACAATTTTGCTATAGCTTTATATCCAGATCTCCTACAAAAAATTTCTTTTCTACATTCATTGTATTTATAGCTTTGCATTTACTAACTTCTGTTCGATTCTGCTATTTTTTTATACAAAACTAATTATTCAAAAACATGGATTTTTTTTCATGCCATTTAACACATCTACATGTAACTTATATCAAATTAGAACAAGATTTGTACACTTTTTCCCTATTAGTCCTATATACAATTTTCGAGTGAGGTCTGAGGGATTTTACGTTGTGTTAATAGGTTTATTATGAAGTATTTATTTATCTGTTGAGTCATCTGTTATATTAACGTTATATTAGCAAAGGTTAGCATAAACTCTGGCCATAACGAGCATCAAATTAATTTCAAATGAACTATTGATAAATACATGCATTTTTTTTGTTCACGTTAAATAGCACATCATTACGGACTTACTTATTTAAACCCTGTCGGTGTCGAGCATCCTCTTGTGTAAATGTACAATATCTAAAACAAACATAAAATAACTTAATAGTAATTCTAACGTTTCTAACGTAATTGTAGGCATCACTAGTGGAATTAGACCGTACTAAGAAAAAAAATGTATTACTTACCGACATGATCAATAATACCTGACGTTCCCCGGAAAGATGGCAGATTAAAATACAACCTGTGTAAATTTGAACATCATTTTAAAGATTTAGCAAATCAGAAACTATTTATCTCAAATCGTCTTTCTAATATTTATCAGGTCTCAATGAGTGCAGGGTTTGGTCGAGTGCCGTAACTTGACATTAGCGTGGTTTTCTCCCATTTTTTTTATTGGAAAACATTAAGGTTACAGTAATAAAACGTAAATGTTACAGTAATAATATGTAAATGTTACAATAATAAAATGTACATGTTACAGTAATAAAACAAAGAGCAGAGGCATACGGAGACATCACAATCACCAACACAGCCATACGTTAAATCTGTTCTACAATTGAACGAAGAATGTAAATGTTTTTAAAACTTTAGCATTAAAGAGTTTAGACACATTCTTTAAAGATGAAATGAGAGAGAGAACGTCAGCCATAAATAATCTGAAGTTAAGTTTACAATGGATAGTTCTGACCTTATGGATGTGAACTTTTCCCTAGCAGAAAAAAAACTAAATCACTGTGTGTTCAAAAACCATGTCTGTAGAATGAAAATCCAAAACAATAATGATCGGCTAAATGTACCATTTTTGAATAGCTGGACAAATTAGATCAGCAACATCTCCCAGAAAGATTTAGAGGAACGGCGAAAAATAAAATATGAATGGATTCTTCCTCTGCCTTACTGTTAAACCAATTTGGATAAATAAATAAAAAATTATAAAATAAAAAAAGAGGAAGCTGATTGGCCGTTGGTGCTCATGTGACACCTCTGCTGTGACCTCTGTCTAATTAAAACGCATGAGTTTTTGCTCTGTAAAGAGGAACCAAACACTCTAAGAGCATCTCCAGGAGAGACCAAAGTTCACAGCTTGAGAGGACCACTGGTAGGAAGGAGACCTTTAACTATGTGGATGCTCTTTGCTTGTTATTGTTTGTTAGTTTATACATTTATTGTCATGCTTACTTGGTTGTATAGGTTTATAAGCTGAGCCCTGGCATGTCCTGAGAACAGGCCCACAAATAAACCAAAGTTTGTGGAAATCAGAGCTTTCAGTTACCCTTTTCTTTCTCAAGATGTGAAGGCCTTTTTTAAAGTTTGGGCAGTTTGGTCAAAAATCTTTGAAGAACTTGACACTTACAGAAAGAGAACATTGGAGATATATTGCCCTTAAAGCTGCTCAAAAATAAGTAACAAGGATAGTATACATTAATTTGTTGTAAATATCTCAATCTGTTTGGAATGGACCACAAGTTTTTGAGGTTAGTATCGGGATAATCCATCCTTCACTTAGAGCGATAGGACGGCATGCAGTGGAAACAGACAGAGCATTTCTTATTAACATCTATTTTTATACCCTGAATATTAGAAAGCTTGATATCTATACTTAATAGCTCAGTCTCCAGAAGAAAAAGAAAGGGAGAGATGATACACCCCTGATGCATGCCACGACCAAGAAAGAAGCGAGAAGAGCCAGACGCAAGGCAAACACAAGCGTTGACTCTGTTACATAAAGTACGGATAACATTTAAAAAGGGCCTACCAAAACCAAACCAAAGACCTTCAAATATAAATCAGTGCTCAACTGTACTGAAAGCTTTATAACAGTCAATAAATTGAGGCCTCTTTGTTTCTGAATTCAGGATCATCTAAGACAGGGGTCGGCAACCAAAAATGTTGAAAGAGCCATATTGGACCAAAAAACTAATATGTCTGGAGCCGTAAAAATTAAAAGCCTTGTATAAGCCTTATAATGAAGGCAACACATGCTGTACGTATCTATATTAGTCTACTATAAAAATGACTAATTTGGCTACAAATACATAATGAGCCTTCATGATCAAATGTCTCTGGCTGATGACGCGGCTTTGTGGGTGGGTCTGTTCTCTTAGCTCCTCCCTCTGTGGCAAAAAGGGGACAAAACTCCATGCGCAAAAAAACAGAAGCGCAAGCAAAAAACTGAATCGCAAGTGCAAAAGTCGACTGAAATGCAAATAAAAATTTGAGTTGCAAATGTTGAGCAGCTGATTTTTACTCGCAGTTCTTAATTTCTGTTTGCAAAACTGCTTTTTATCTCGCAAAACTTGTTTTTGCATTTGCGTTTCACTTTTTGCTTTCTCAAAATTTCTTTTTGCATTTGCGCTTTCTCAAAACTTTGTTTATTGCTTGCAACCTTTTGACCCCGCTTTTATTCCATAGAAAATCCGATAGAATACCGGTTTGTTTACAGCAGCCCCCTGCCTGGCATCCCGCCCCCTGCTGGTAGAAGCGTGTGTCGCAGGCTATGATGCAAATCTTCATTGACAGAAATGTTGAAGTTTAATATTTATTCTACACACTTTTACAGCATTGGAAAACTTTAAGAATGTTGTACTGAGCAACTACAGGCCTGTCATGGTCTATTGTGATGTATCTATTTGAATGTGTTATGTTTAATTGATTACTTGTGAGATGTGGCTTTCCTGGCTGTGGCTGATTACAACGGACTGCTGGAAGTGGAATGACCTGCAAGTAATCGAGTCGGTGGAGGATTTAAACCTGTGAACCTCTTCCAGTCACTGCTAGTCCGTCAACGTGAAATGGTAGATCGTTACATTGTCTGCAAGGAGTTTAGCTACTTTCTCCACCTAGAAATTACTGCTCCTGGTAAAATCTTCATAGTTTGTTTTTTATGTTCCCAGACTCAGCTCACCCTGACATTCTGTCTGCCCCTCCTGGTCCTGATTGCCGGCCTCCCATCTACCGTTTACTCTTCCTTCGAGCTTCCCGTTACCTCCTCAGTTGAGAGAGTGGATTTTTGTTGTACTTATTTAATTGCTACCTCCTCTTTTGAGTGAGTGGCTTTATGTTTGCCAAATAAATTATTTTGTTTACTTCCTGTCCCTCGGCTGGTTCCTGCATTTGGGTTCAGTTCTTGGCTCATGACAAGGCCCATCTCAAATCTCCCTTTTATTAGTAAAATTATGGAAAAGATTGTGGCAAACCAACTGAATGAGTCACTGGCCCTAAATGAACACATGGATTGTTATCAGTCGGGTTTCAGAGCTCATCACAGCACAGAGACAGCTCTACTGAAGATAGTCAATGACATCCGGTTAAACACCGATTCAGGAAAAGTGACTGTCCTGGTTCTCCTCGATCTGAGCGCTGCCTTCGACACAGTTGATCACAAAATCCTTCTCCATAGACGAGAAAACTATGTTGATCTTTCAGGAAGTGTGATAAAATGGTTCAGGTTGTATTAGAAGGAATAATTCAGTAAGTCTAGGACTAATCTTATATTGTTAGAGATGTGGTGACTCTTTATGAAGCCAGATTGAGATTCTGAAATAATATTCTCTAAACCACATTTGAAACTGTTTGCAAAAATGTATGCTAATATTTTGTAATCTAAACTTCATAACATTATGGGTCGCCTATTGTCAATTCCTAACAGCTTTGAAATAAGATGAATAACTCGCTGCCTCCTGGTAGAAGACATTTCTCCCCGAACAATATGTTCCTTACACCTTTTAAGTAAAGGAAGTATAATTGCTTCCCAAAAGTGGAAATACAATTCATCAAAGAGGCCACCAACAACCAGAGATTTACTTTTTTAACTAATCGCAGAGCTTGATTGCTTTTTGATTGATTTAGATTGAGTTAGCAACAAAATCTTAAATTATTTCAGGGTCTTTACAAGTTATGCGGTTGATTTGGAGAGTTTGAAGTTTTTTTGACCATTTTTCCCTCTCGAAGCCATTTTGCTCGAGATCTGAAATATACACCTTTAGTTAACTCTATATAAATCTTATCGATCGCTATATGTAATTTCCCTTTCTCTAACTGCTCAACCTCTGTAAGAATGTTCTTGGGGAATAAAAAAAATCTACTTTCTCAATTAATTCTGATTCAGTTTGATGTTTTATTTGCTTCCATTCTTTGCTCCTTTTAATTGCAATACATCTGACTTTATAATTAAAGAACTTCCAAGTTTTTAATTAGTCTCCATTCAAATTATGAAACAACTCACCTATAAGTTAATTATATTGTCATTGAATCCTTTACACGTTAATATACAGTAATTTCATTTCCAGACCCAAGTCTTGGGCATCACTAACGCTGTTATGAGAAATATTCTTAATATTATCAAGAGCATAAGAGGAGATTATAAATAAATCAATTCTAGATCTGAATGACAAGGTCTTATTAGACCAGGTAAAATCTCTGATATTCAGACTGAAAAATCGGAACAAAGGAACATAATTAAATCATTATTAATGACACTATCATATCTGGGAGGGTATTTAATCATATTATCATCTGTACATTCATTGTAGTAATCTCCGCAAATGAAGAAAGCATTGTGGTATTTTTGATGTCCCTCTTTAAGTTTATCCACCAGACAATAAAACAGCTCTTTGTTGGAAGCATCAGAATTGTAGCCATACGCACAAGCTATGAAGCTGGTGTTGTCTTGTTCAAGTACAGTTATAACCCATCTGTCTTAATCTGAGTACAATGTTTCTAAAACAGCCCCTTTAAAACGATGTAAGAAGATCTCAGGACCAGCTGAACGATTACTGCCATGAATAAAGTACACAAGAATGTCCCCATTGATTTTTCCAAAATTTGACATGTTTCCCCTGGATGACTTTCTTGCAATCCAGCTGTAGAGCTTCTTGTAGAATGAGTTTACTTTAAGTAAAGTGTTCGGATTGAGACACAGCATTGATCTCATTGAGAATATAACCGAAAAAGTACACACCCGGGCAGAGCTCGGACACTTTTTTTATGCACACTATGGTTTGGGACACCCTAACTCTCACTTCGCACACATAAAAGAGTGAAAAGTGCACAGATTGGAACAAAGCAAATGTGTCTAGCACACTAGGTAAGCAGTGAGCGCCTCTTTTGTATTTTCATTCTAATTAGTGTAGTCAATTAGGTTTATTAGGAATTCATTCTTTAGATTCTTTAGTTACCAAGTTTGAAGGAGAGAGTTAATTTCTTGTAAATATTTATTGTTATTCTTGCACTGTAAATAAAAACCAATTCTGCAAGATATTTTGATTATTTTAGTTTTATTGTCACCTGTACTTACCACAAATTATCCAGTTACCCCCTGATTAAAGAGCTGGAGGTCATGACATGGGATACTACTAGAAAAGCCTATATATCACAAATCTAGACACTAGGTGGAAACATAAATGCATGAAACCAACCGATATTGACAGATAAAATGGTGAATCTACTGAGCAAAAATGTAAATAATATGTAATGACTATCAGTGCTAAACTTTAATAAGATTTTTTAACAAATATCTGTCCATGCATTTTTTATATTGAAATGTACCGAAGCTATCTGCAAATTCATGAACTAAATTTTGTATTTTCTTAAAATATATAGTTTTTTGTTTGAAATAAACTCCCCTCTAGAAAGCATGATGAGCAAATGTGGTAATTGTCCATTCATTTGTCCAGGAAATTGTGAAAGGATCTTCCTAGTGTTCCCACCCTTGGTCTGCGAAGCAGAAATTATTCAGTAAATAATCAAGAACGGGATTTGTTCCTTCTGTGCTCATCTTCTAATCCTAACTATTTATTTTACCTTGAGTGGTCCATAGAATTATGAAGTTTTCGGAAAAAGTTTGGGCTGAAAAAGTGACACTAAGCCCATAACCAGTTAGCAAAAAAAGTTAGAGTCGAGTTGGCAAATTCTTTGGCAATTCTTTTAAAAGATTAAGATTAATTTATTAACTTTAGATTAGCTGTATCCTACTGGGACAATGTAGACAAGAAATGAGCAAATGCATGAGCTAAAAGACTGCTGGCCCAGGATAGACATCTTAGTTTTAGGATTTTACAATGACACAGTACCTTGCATTGTGTTTGCGCCATTGACCATGTTGGTATGTGGAACGCTGCAAGTCTGCAGAATGCGGGTCTGAGAGATGCTGGCAGAGAGCATCTCCTGTGCTGTACACAGACATATACAATGCATCAATTACAGCAATTATTATATTAATCAACATTCAAAACTTTGACATCTGTTTGGCATAAGTTACATCACAATATTATTAATCATTATAAGATTAGGGGCGTCATGGGGGCACAGTGGGTAGCACGGTCGTCTCACAGCAAGAAGGTTTCTGGTTCGAGCCTCGGCTAAATCGGTTGCATTTCTGTGTGGAGTTTGCATGTTCTCCTCGTGATCGCATCGGTTTACTCCAGTTGCGCCGGTTTCCCCACAAGTCCAAAAACATGCGGAATAAGTGAATTGAGAAATAACAATTGTCCATAGAGTATGAATCTGTGTGTGTGTGTGTGTGTGTGCGTGTGTGTGAATGTTTCCCAGCAATGACTTGCAGCTGGAAGGGCATCCGCCGCGTAAAACATATGTGGTTCATTCCGCTGTGGCAACCCCGGAAGGGAAAACAAAATAATGGATGGATTGTAAAATTATAAGTTTGATAGAAAATGTGTTTTTTTTTGTCTTCCTTTACACATATAACACACACAACAAACCATATCATTGCTGCAATGTGTTTCTGCCAGACATTTGCAATTTTAGCAGTATATTTCTCAAGAAAATCTGAACATATTTGGCATTGTGGAGCATCTCCCTCAAGATCACTCTACACTCAAGCTATTACCACACCAGCTCGATCAGGTCCAGATTTACAGATTAACCACTTTGACTGGTAGCCTACCAGTAGACCCTAAATTTCTCACATTCCACACACATTCAGGCATTTATACATTGAAGTACAATTTCTAACACTCATTGGAGGCATTTAAATGCCAACTGAGATAAATAATCCCTCAAGCAGGTCCTGGGTCTTACAGATACGGCACCTGCACGTACTTGCGAACCCATACTGAGCCTGACCACCATTTAATTTATTCTCAAACAACATAGTTATTTTCTTTAATCAGTTGAGTATTTTTACATGATTAACTAAACTGTATAAATTAAGGAAGGTGGTTAGTGTGTCTTTTATGTATTTGTTATGTGTTTTAATATTTATGTAGAAATATATTTCTTTGCTCTGTATGGACCCGCAAGCAATGACAGAATATGGGCACATTGCTATTAAGTACTTTTCTTTGTTCAAAGAACAACTAGAGATCTTTCAATCAAGATTGACCCTCATAATTGCTCATGGGAAACTCTGCCCATGGGGCAAAAGGGATTAAAAGTCCATGGGGGCCAGGACTCAGCATGGGTCCCTAAGAAAGTGTTTGGATGGAGCAGCTGAAAGATCCAGAACTATTTAAAATCTATTATTTATTGATTAAAGATCACTTGGCTTAGAAATACTGTTGTCTTCTATATAAACATGTGAAGGTATTGATTACTCAACCTGACAACAAAGATAATGCTGCCATTCAAGTGTCATCTTCTTCAGAGATATTCAAGAATATTTCAGCTAGACACTGAAAAGACTTTAATTTACACATTACAGTTTGAAATCATGAAATGGTAGCTGGTTATTCATTGTTGGACCAACTTAGACCAGATTTGACCCCGTAACATCCAGCTTAAACAGATCTTTAGCAAGTCATATGGGAGTTTTCACTGTGATGGTGTGCTTTGTGGCACAAATAAAAATAAAATAAAAATGCAGGCTCTGATTTTCAGGATTTTTTAAATGTTGGTGAAATAGCAAATATTTAAAAAGAGCTTTTTAAGAATTCTAATTTTTGCAAATTGATGAATTTTGCAAGTGAATTCAATTGTTTAAGAAGCAACTGAGGATCGTGTTACTGAAAAGTACTCGTGATAGAACATAGGTTGAGTGCGCTGCAAGTGGACATACCTGCCATCATGCCATAGGTTGTCTGCTGGTTGCTATAGTGACAGGGTGGCATTGGGTAGTGCAAACTCGTGGAGGCATTGCCCAGAGAAGAAGTAGACAGATGCATGTGAGGACACTTCGAAGTATGCATTAACGGGATACTGGACGGGACTGTAACAGAAAAAAACCCCACTTAGAGACCGACAAACAGGGGAGAGTCATACAGATAAATTAATGGATGATAGACAGACAATCAGATAGACTATTTGTGACGTAAAAGTACCTTATATCTGTGAACCAGAGTCTGACCCTGAATTTTAGTCTATGTATGGATCAGAATTCGCAAAGGCTCATCAGGACATGTCTACATGGTAATTAAGACCTACTTACTCTTTTGCACTGTATGCTTCCTAATGTACTGTTTTATTAATTATTTATTTTGTTATAGATGTACTTCTGACAAATGTGGTAAAATGGCAATAGAACATCTGCTTGTGACCTTTTTTTCGAGGTCTAGCACAATAATCTGTTGTAACATCCTTTAGTTTCTGATGCACGCCGATTGTTAACCGTTGTTATGTATCCATGTTTAAAATTTAAGGGAAGATAACATGCAAAGCGTATATTGTATATGCACCATCTGTGTGTGCGTGTGTGTGTATGTGTGTGTTCAAACCAGATTTCGTTATAGGATTTACGTTATAAAAATCATGTAAGTTAGTGTGCCCTCAGGTTTAAAGATGCAGAATTAAAATTATGTGATTCATTCTTGTGTTAAGCATAGCACATGAAAAAAAAACTACCTACTGCTTGGACCTCCAAGTCAATGAACACAGCACATTTTGTTTGAGCCAGCCTAGTTTACAAGAACTTTGTTGAAGTCTTCTTTGTTGACAAACCAGTTGAATGTGAAGTGCTGCTCAAAAACAAAAGTGATCTTTCCAAGTTTCCAGACAAAAAACCTGAACATCCGAAAAGGCACTGTAATAGTTTATCCAGCTTGGGTATGCTGCTCTCAACGTTTTTTCTTGTGACAATCCGGCATGTAAAGAAACACTGAACTGTCATCTGTTCTATCCACTTGCATCCGCAGAATTTACCGCTTCCTCTTGCCATTCAGGTACAGAAACGTGACTTCAATGCATTTATGCATTCTACTTGCACACCCAACATCCACTAGGCTGGATGAGTTCCTTGGCTCTACGAGCTAAAGCTGCATTTTTAAATACTATTCTATATTTCTATGTCATTTTACTGGCTAGATTCGCTGTACAGGACTCAGGAAGCATAGGATGCTACTCTCTAATGCGCTACTGAACTCCACTGAAGTGACCAGCCATAACCAAGGCTCAGTCTTAAGATTTAACAGGCAGATTATGCAGACCATACTCACGAAAACCTTTTTTCTCACAAGCTCTTATGCATCATGAGAACACAAGAACAGTTAGTAAATCTAATGAAATGCTCCTTGATTTCCAGTCAGAATTCTCAAGACTCATGCACAGCACTGTTCAAATCCACTTGAACTAGCTCTACACACTTTTTAATTCTTAAAATCAATGGTCATGCAATTTAACTATTTAGTTTGGATTGTTTTTCTGCCCCGTGCATACTTTAAGAACAAATAACTCATACCGAGGCAATTTATTGTTGAGCTTTCATGGTGTCCCTAAAATGACTTAATTTGGAACACTACTTCACAATAGCAATAGCTTCACATAACCTAATATAATCTTCATTCTGGTTTATTTTTCACATTGTCTTTGTGGCAGTGAGACACCTTGGCAAACAATGAATTGTTTTTACTTGTTATTACTGCTCTGATATTTAGCTGCATCTGATAATCATAAAACCACTCTGTTGTCATCTGAACAAAACACACAAATTATGAAAACACATGTTTTACAAGATTCAATATCCTGACATTTTAATAACTTAACATTGTGTCTCACAAAATCAAAAAATATGGAAGTACATTCTGTACTAATTCAAAAGAATATAAATATGGACCCACACAGCTAGCCCTCTAGCTTGTTCCACAGGTGTCTACTGGTGTGGCGCTATCCGCATGCGCAGTACCTGTTGGTGGGAGGCTGGAGATGGATAGTGTGTCAACAGGTCCACTGCTGCTGTGCGGCATGAGCAGTGGTAGCCCCGCAGCCTCGCCGGTCAGAGCACTAAATGTATCCGAGCCACCAAACACCGGGCAGCTCATTGCTTCACCACAAACCACTGGAGTGAAACAGCCTCAGGGATTGCAGGTTTTTAAGAGAAGCTCTCCAATCCCCCTCATCCATCTTAATGAGAAGAGCACTGGGAATTAGGGCCGATAGCTGCAACCTGACACTTGCCTTTTACACTGCATGTGGCTTCAGCCATACTTCAATAAACCACAGATCATTTGACTTAACCTTTATTAAGAGTTAATAAGACACTGCTTACATTGACCTTAAAAACAGTTAACCTAACTTTACAGTTTAGATAAATAAGCAACAATTGTAGTAGTAATCTTAACACTGCTGATAGAGTAATACTGCTGGGATCGTGCTCGGTTTTGTGAAATTAGCATTACATGCTGTGGTCAAGAAATAACTGTAGGATATCGTTTCGTATCCCTTCCACAATGAATTTACCTTTCTGTCTAACGAATTTCATTGTTTTATTGTACATTGTTGTGGGGTTTGCACTGTGTGTGTGTGCGTGTACCTGCGTGTGCGTGTGTGTGCGTGCGTGTTTCTTTGTGTGTGTCAGGAAGCTGGTGATCCACTCACAGACAGAGTCAGGAACTGAGAGCTGGTGGAGTTTATTCTGGAAGAGGGTGTTGAACGCTAAGCTGACGTCCACAAACTGAATCCTTACATAAGTCCCTGGTTTTTCCAGATGTTGCAGGGTGTAGTGCAGCCCCATGTTGACTGTCTGTAGTCATTGAGTCTTGTGATGTTTGGCTTCTTGCGGATGGGGATGATGGTCCAGTGCTTGAAGTATGCAGGAAATCTACATAGGTCTAATCATCTACTGAAGATGTTTGTGTAGATGGGTGCTAGCTGATCAGCACAGGTTCTGAGGCATGTTGGTGAGACCCCATCAGGACCTGGTGCTTTCCTCTTCTCCTGATTTCTGAAGAGTCGACCCACATCAACCTCACTGATCTTAAGTGCTGGGGTTGCGGGAGCTTCGGTTGTTGACGTTTGCTCTGGTGGAGTCATCAGAGCGAGTGGAGGATGTCAGACTGTGGATTTAAAATCTACTGTAGAACTTGTTGAGCTCGTTCACCAACGTTTCATTGCCCAGAGAGGAGGGGGGAGGTGTCGTAGTTGGATATGGTCTTCAGGCCTCTATTCGATTAACGACTTTGCATCAGTGTGAACTGGTTTCCAGCTTCCTGGAGTAGCTCCTTTTAGCTGCTCTGATCTCTTTCAGTGTGTTCCTGGTTTGATTGTACAGAACACAATCTCCACTCCTGAAGGCATCTCCTTTGGCCTGGCAAAGCTGTATGAGTTTTCCAGAAAACCATGGTTTATCATTATTCAATCCAGGTCCAGGTGTGAATGCACATGTCCTCACAGAAGCTGATGTATGATGAGACAGAGTTAGTGAGCTCGTCCAGGTTCGAGGCAGCAGGTTCAAATAAACTCCAGTCCGGGAAGTCGAAGCAGGCTTATAAAACCTGCTCTGCTTCGACTGTCCATCTTTTAACAGTTCTCACTGCAGGTTTAGCTGATTTGAGCTGTTGCTTATATGATGAAATATAGTGGATCAGACAGTGGCCAGGGAGTCCTAGAGCTGCACGAAGTACGGCGTGGTAGGCGTCCTTGGTGGCCGCGTAACAGGGATCCAGAATATTCCACTCTCTGGTTGGACACTTGATGTGAGACTAAATTTAGGCAGTTCGTGGTTCAAATGTGGTTTATTGAAGTCCCCGAGAATAATAAAAACAGAATTCGAGTGTTGCTGCTGTGTGTTTGTAATCCCTTCAGCCAGCTGATGCAGCGCCTGAGTGCAGTGGAAAGTAAACAATGGCCAACACAACTGAGGAGAACTCGTGCGGTGATAGAAGGGTTTACAGTTAACGAAGTGTCTTCAAATCAGTAGAGCAGATCTTATTCAGCGTTATAGAAACATCCGCTCTGATCAGCTGGAAAGCAGGCAAATGAAGCACGCTATCTGGCAGCAGAGCTTTAAAAGTCCTTGTTTGTATGAGTCAGAAGATGTATTTCATCCATTTTGTTGGATAGAGAGTGGAGGTTTGCTAGATGTAAACTTGGTAGCGGAGACCTCGCCGCCTGAGTTTGACTAGAGCGCCATCGATAACGTCTCCTAAGAATCGCGGCCACTCCACTAACCAAAACAGTCGACAAAACATCAGAGAACTGGAAAATTAAAGAGAAATTGTTCCGAGAGTGTTCTGATGAGGTTATTCTTGTGACCATCCGGCATGTAAAAAAACACTGAACTGTCATCTGTTCTATCCACTTGCATCCACAGAATTTAGCCCTTCCTTTTGCCATTCAGGTACAGAAACGTGACTTCAGTGCATTGTAGGTAATACTCATAAGTGTTTATTGTGTTTTCAGCATTTCTCCCAATACTTATGTGCTACTTCTGATGTTATCATTTGGGCTCTTTTCACAGAGCAGTTTTCAAGCATATGAACAGTCTATCCCTGCACTCAGCCCTAAATGGAACAAGTTTATCACAGTCTAAAACAAAAATAATAATGTTTATCTCATAAGGCGTAGTTTAAGCTGTGCTTCCAAAAGTGCTGAACAGAGAAGCACAAAGCAAAAATACACTAAACAATGGACATATGAGTAAATCAAGATACATTGACACAAAGAAATTATAATTCACTTTAGTTCATAAATTTAAAGTTCTAATAATATTATAAATGCTAAGTTGGTAAGAAGCATTTAAATACATGTAATTATTTATGAAAGAGTATGGTTGCATTGGTTTAAGTCCCTGTCATAGGTTATTTCTCAGAGTTGCTGTTTTTCCTAATTCCCAAAATGTGTGGGTGCGTGTGTGTGTGCGTGCGTGTTTGTGTGTGCGTGCGTGTGTGTGTGTGTGTGTGTGTGTGTGTGTGTGTGTGTGTGTGTGTGTTTGTGCGTGCGTGCGTGTGTGTGTGTGCGTGCATGTGATGGATTTATTTATATTTCTCTAACACTTAAGTGAATACATGTTTTAGGGTGGACCCAGGGAGGTCCAGCCTGTTACTGGAAATATTATTCTAGTAGTTACACGTCTCATTCATTGAAGATTCTTGTCATGGATCTAGGTTGATTCCAACTGAGATTGTTTACTTGACCTCTGTGTGTACTGACCATCTGCTTGGTAGTCAATTCGTTGTGTGTGTTTGTCAACATAAGCCCCCAAAGCCCTAGTCTTGAGATGGTGACCTGTTAGAACTTGTTGTATTTGTGAACTCACTAAGCAGCTGCGCCACAAGAGAATGACACAAAGCAATCTGCTGAAGAAGATTCTCAGATTACTTTTGTGTAGTTTACTCGAGATTTTATTTACCATCAATTCAATAAAACACAAAGTGCACCACATGACTCACACACAGTTAAAAGCCAAATAGTAGCAATGTGTTTAAGATGTGACTGCGTTCTACAGTCTCTATCTGACAAAAAAAGAACAGCAACCTCAGCCCCGCTCTCACTCGCATTCCCCCTTTTCGGGGCGGGGGAACTCTGGAACTCTGGCCCCCACTCGCTACAACTCTGGAACAAACTCCCTGATGGTGTCCGAAGCTTCACAGAGTTCAAAACTAAATTAAAACATATCTGTTTAATCTAGCATTCGATTAATTGGCTTACGGCAGGTGTCCAAATAGATAAGCTGTCTGAGTGCTATAAACATACAAAGTGGTTCAATGTTCCTCTCTAACTTATCTCCATCATTTATTTCTCATCTTGATGCTGATGCTGATCACCTGTTTCTTGTCTGTGTTACATTTTTCTAATCACTGTTCATTTGTTAGTTTCTATTTTATCTTTGTTTATTGCTTGTTTTTCAGGTGCTGTCCGGCAAACTGTTCATTGATCAATTTTAAGTTCAAATAGTATTTATGCTGAGGAGGTGATTAGCACCTGCCTCAGTCAGAGAGGCTCCCAGGGGCCTCACGGAGGAACTCCTATTTACTCTACCTGATCCTCACGAGGACTCTGTGAAGCTGCTTTGAAAGCAACTGCTAAAAAAAGCACTATATACAAACTTAATTGATTGATTTATGAGTACCGAGTCAGATTTGAGTTTATGTTGTTTAAATGCACTCCAACTTTTAGCTAGGATCTCATATTAGTTTTAATGAACCGTACATTTATCTGTATAACATTGCAGAGCATCTTTCAGAAGTTTTTCCATGGTAATGTTACCAAACACACTTAGATTTCTTGTGTTTATCATGTTTATATATTCAAAATATCCAACAAAACGTTAATATAGTTTGTATCAATCAAAATATTAAACAAAACTCTTAAGCAATGTATTCTAATAAAGGCAATACCCACACAATTTTGTGAGGGTGAAATCAATCTTGAAAAAAGTTAGTTACATGTAATTATACTTATAAAATGTTAAATTAGTAAAAGCATTTTAAAATATGCTCTAAAAACACAATTTTAGCAAATATCAAATGCTCAGTTCCATTTTCTGTTATATTAACCTGCTGTGTCTAAGAGGCACCTGTATGTCTGTTACTTTGTTTACTCTTTTCAAAGGTAAATTATGAAAGCAAATAAGCTTGTTTATAATAATAAAGTATCTTAGGTCACCCATTTGTGTGTTTGCATAATCTTTTTAGTCCTTACTTTGCTTGGTTACTGTATATTTTCAATACAATTTAAAAACATTTGTTCTAAATGAGTAATTTAAGTTGGACTTGTACATATAAATGTGTAACACTGTTGTCCTGACAGCAGTCATGATGAAAATTGAGAAGCAATGAATAAAGCATTTAGAAACTGCATATGTTAACGTTTAAAATTTCACATGGTTGGTTCACAAAGTTGATTGTTTTAAGACAGAGAGAGACGACACGGATCTACTTAAAGTTCTGATAAAGTGCTGCATTTATGTCATTTATATGGTGAAGTGATGAATAGAACTAGTTAATTCTATTAATTTGTTCATTTGTTGAGAAGAGGAGCTTGTTGTACAAATGGATTGTTCTGGATGGATTTTACAATGCGGCGAACCCTCTAGAGGTAAGCTTTATTTTTTCAACAGTATGAGTCAGTGTCAAGCAGCCCTTACGAGGTTCTTTTTATTGGCAGCATACTTCGTGAGAATTCATTTAAAAATTCTAATAACAAATGTTTTGTTTTGTTTGGGTAGTTTCAAACCTATTTAATGTACCACTGAGAGCCCAAAAGGTGTGGTTTATGAGAGCTTGTTAAGCACAACCTGGCTGATGCCAAAAAAACAAATCTGCAGCCGTTAAGCAAGAGCTCTCAAAATCAGCATTTTGTGTTTTCAAGCATCAACATTGAGTCAGAAATCAAATACAAAACTTTTGAATGAGAATGTAAATTGTAAAATTAGTTATCAATAATGCGATGGTTAAATAGGATACGGAAATATAACAGAAGCTTGAACACACACAGAAGTCTGTCTAGTTGAAATTAGGGTAAAATAAAAGAAACCATCTCACAGAAGGAATATAGAAAAACTCTATGCTATGCTATTATCTATGCTATTAACTGTATTTGGAGAACAGTGTATCACTTTGTCAACAGAATATATATTTTAATAACAGAATAAACATATTTAAGTTGGGCATGTCAAATATTACACCTCTACACGGTGTGCTAAATTATAGTTTAACATGCTGCTTAAAAATGAAAGTATTTTTTTTTATTACTTAGGTGATATATTTGAGAACATACATAAAAGAGCATTTTGTGTACATTTGATTTTCAATTTAAAAATGAAACAAATTTGTTTTGCATTATTTCTTTTCAAAATGACTTTTTTATTCTGTGTTCAAATTGAAAAATGCAAAAATTAATTACAAGCACACATCTCATTTTAATTTAGAATTTTCCTTTTGTGTACACGTAACGTGACCCGAGAATGCTTACTATATTATGTTTTAAATAACTTAATTTGTAAACCATTAGTTCATTTGATTTTCAATTTAAAAATTAAACAAACTTGTTTTTGCATTATTTATTTTCAAAATGACTTTTTTCAAATTCTGTGTTCAAATTGAAAAATGCAAAAACGTTCATTTTAATTTAGAATTTTCCTTTCGTGACCCGAGTATGCTCGAGTAAACCTCTCTATTCTATGGATTTTGGGTTATGCAAGTAACATAGATGTTATGAGAACAGGCTTGTTAGTGCTTTAGCCATTTTTTTTACTTCCATTAAACATTTTCAAGTCTTGTTTCTACTTTACATTTTTAATTTTAATACATTATTTGAAAGCACTAAATGAACTAAAGGATAAAACCATACAACTATTGGGCTTTCTTTCCCTCGCTGACTTTCTGCTCTAACCTTTCAAGGGAAAAGGTCTGATGTTGAATATACTGATGAAATTATCTTCATTGAATCCTTTATGCATTGATGTTTGACTAACTGATCCACCCTGGCAGATGTTTTAAGCTTAAAACAGGAGCCTCTTTTGATATTAATATTCATCAGTACACCAAGTTCAGCAATAAATCAAGATTTATAATGAATGAAGTCTGTAAGCTGACATTTGATATTCATCACAGCCAAACTGAAATGTTTAACATGCATGAAAAAAAATCTGAATCAGCTTTATTGCGTATGTGTGTGCGTGTGTGTGTGCGTGCATGCGTGCGCGTGCGTGTGCGTGTGTGTGTGGGTGTGCGTGTGCGTGTGTGTGTGTGTGTGTGTAGTACAGTATGTGTAGAATTGTCTGTAGTGCAGTGGAGCAGCCAGTGCAGCAACATAAATACAATATAAACAGTACAGTAGTACAGTAGAATAAGTAAAGTGCAACACGACTAACAAAACAATTAGCATAAGGCTATCGAGTAGAATATTGTGAATGACTGATTATAGGTTAAAAATTGAAGGATAGTCTATAAAGTGTAGTGTGCTTAAGTGCAAAATGCAAGGTGAGGAAATGTGCGAGAGTTGAGGAGCAGGTAACAGATTGCGGGGAGCTAAGAGTTATGAGTTCAGCAGTCTGATAGCTTGGGGAAAGAAGCTCTGTTTGTGCCGTACAGTCCTGATGTTGGTGGCTCTGAACTGGCACCAGAGGGCAAGAGCTCAAAAAGGTGGTGGCTGGGGTGAGTGGGGTCCAGAATGATTTTGTTTGCCCTTTTTCTCACTCTGGTGGTGTACAGGTCATGGAGGTATCTCCGCCATACGAACAGTCCTCTGAAGTCTACAGATGTCTGCTTTAGAGGCAGAGCTAAACCAGATGATGATAGAGTAGGGATGCATGTTATTATAGATAGTGAACTGACGTTTAAGAACCATATCTCTTATGTTACTAAGACAGCCTTCTTTCACCTCAGGAACATTGCTAAAGTACGGAACATGCTGTCTATTATAAATGCAGAAAAATTAGTTCATGCTTTCATGACCTCCAGCTAGAGTTCTCACAAGTACAAAGAAATATGATCACATTACACCGGTTCTGTGTTTTCTTCATTGGCTTCCTGTACAATATCGCATTGACTATGAGAAACTGCTCCTTGCCTTTAAGGCACTGAATGGCTTGGCTCCGGCTCTACCTGAGCAGTCTCCTCTCACGATATATTTAGGGGTCGAGCACCGAAGGTGCAAGAACCCTATTGTTTTTCCTCGAGTCTTTTTTTTTTTTTTTTTTTTTTATTATTATTATTATTAGGGGTCGAGCACCGAAGGTGCAAGAACCCTATTGTTTTTCCTCGAGACTTTTTTTTTTTTTTTTTTTTTTTTTTTTTTTTTTTTTTTTTTTATTATTATTCCGGGAATCATTGCGGGCACTTTTCGGTACCTGAACATATATGAAAAGTCACAGATTTTTGCACACGCATCAGACCCGGTGAAAAATTTCGTAAAATTTTGTTCCCAAAACTGATTTCTAAAAAATGGCTCTATAGCGCCACCTAACGCGTTTTTAGAGCTTTTGAGCATCCAGTTTGTCGTAGGCGGATGAAATTTGGTACACATGTGTAAAGTACCAAGGTGTAACTTTTACTAATTGAAAGTCTATTTCCAAAGTAGACAGGAAGTCAGTTATTTCGCAAAAACCTCTAAAAAAGGGCGTTTTTGCTCGTTCTACTTTTTGACGAACTACTCTCACAGACTTTATCCAAACATCTCCAAACTTCTTGAGTATCATCATAAGGCATACGGCAATTGATATTGAGAAGCTTGGTTCGACTATCATAAAGTATGTGGTCGTGGCGGCGGGCCAATGTCCAAATTTCGACTCGAAACAGGAAGTTGTTATAACTCGGGCATAGAATATCCGATCCGGCTCAAACTTGTTTCATTCTCATCGTAGTCCAAGCCTGAGAACAGGCATACAACGAACGACATCCGCCATAGCGCCACGTAGTGGCGAGCATTAAAAGCCTGTTTTTCATAGTTTTACCCTTCTATTTCAGCCAGTGTATTGCATGCACACTTAAAACTTGTCGCATGCGTGTAGGACCTTAAGACCTACAAAAAAGTAAATTGGGTCGAGTTTTGAAACTGGACGGAAAACCGGATATTTTAGGTTTTATGTAAAAAACACAGACTTCATACTTTGACGAACTCCTCCTAGGCGAAATGTCCGATCCAGCTGATAATTGGTGTAGTTAGTCGTAAGGCATTTGGGATGAAAAGTTATCAAAAACGCAGCAGTTCGTCAAACGGCCTTTGGGTGGCGCTCTATAGCGCCACCTGAAGCGGTTTTGTAGCTGTTGCGCAACCAGGTTATCGTAGGCGAATGAAATTTGGTACACATATGTAAATGACCAAGCTGCAACTTTTACTAATAAAACCCTGTTTCCAAAATACAGGAAGACGAATATTTCGCAAAAACCTAAAAAGTGTGCATTTTCGCTCGTTTCAAACTTTGACGAACTCCTCCTAGGCGAAATGTCCGATGAAGCTGAAAATTGGTGTTGTTACTCAAACGCATTAGGGAAAAAAAGTTATCAAAAGCTAAGAAGTACGTCCAATGGTCTTTGGGTGGCGCCACAGCAAAGTTCAACCTTCAAAATTGTGCAAAAACAATTTACATATTTTGGACTTTATCTCCGTTCTAGGTTATCCACTATCAACAAAAACAGCCTGCCATGATTAACCTTGTCAGGTTGAACAAAAGGATATGCATCACTGTGACTGCGCTCCAAAAATTGGCTGTACAGCGCCCCCTTATATGTGACCAAAAACATCGCTTTAGCTGTTTTTTAAAGCTGTTGCTCAAGCAGTTTGTCGTAAGCGAATGAAATTTGGTACACATGTGTAAAGTACCAAGCTGCAACTTTTACTAATATAATCCCTTTTCTAAAATCAACCGGAATTGAGTTATTTCGCAAAAACCTCTAAAAATGGGCGTTTTGCTCGTTCCACACTTTGACGAACTCCTCCCACAGATTTTATCTAAACATCTCCAAACTTCTTGAGTATCATCATAACGGCATACGGAACCTTAAAATTATAACTTTTTTTCAGCTATCATCAAGTATGTGGTCGTGGTCGCAGCCAAGGTCAAAATTTCGATTTGAAACAGAAGTTGTTATAACTCGGGCATAGAATATCCGATCCGTCTCAAACGTGTCTCATTCTCATCGTAGTCCAAGCCCGAGAACAGGCGTAACAACGAACATCATCCGTCATAGCGCCACCTAGTGGCGAGCATTAAAAGCGTTTTTTGATAGTTTTACGCTTCTATTTCAGGCACTGTATTGCATACACACTTAAACTTGTCGCATACGTGTAGGACCTTAAGACCTACAAAAAAGTAAATTGGGTCGAGTTTTGAAACGAACGGAAAACCGGATATTTTAGGTTTTATGTAAAAAACACAGACTTCATACTTTGACGAACTCCTCCTAGGTGAAATGTCCGATCCAGCTGATAATTGGTGTGGTTGTCGTAAGGCATTTGGGATGAAAAGTTATCAAAAACGCAGCAGTTCGTCAAACGGCCTTTGGGTGGCGCTTTATAGCGCCACCTGAAGCGGTTTTGTAGCTGTTGCGCAACCAGGTTATCGTAGGCGAATGAAATTTGGTACACATATGTAAATGACCAAGCTGCAACTTTTACTAAAAAACCCATTTTCCAAAATTGACGGGAAGACAGATATTTTGCAAAAACCTCAAAAAGTGTGCGTTTTCGCTCGTTTTAAACTTTGGCAAACTCCTCCTAGGCGAAATGTCTAATCAAGCTGAAAATTGGTGTGGTTACTCATAACACATTAGGGAAAAAAGTTATCAAAAGCTAAGAAGTACGTCAAATGGTCTTGGGGTGGTGCCACAGCAAAGTTCACCCTTCAAAATTGTGGAAAAAATTTACATTATTCTGTATCTCTTTTCAAGATAATCCACTATCAACAAAAACAGCCTGGTATGATTAGCCTTAACAGGCTCAACAAAAGCATATGCATCACTGTGACTGCGCTCCAAAAATTGGCTCTACAGCCCTCCTTACTGCCCCCTTAAATGCTACCAAAATCTTCGTTTTAGCTGTTTTGACCCATTGAACATGTTAGAAAGCCCACCGAAATTTGTTCGAAGGTCAAAAAACTCGAAAAAGGCCGGGAGGCGGTGCTTTCGCTCCGGCGGATGCATCGTGCGAGACCCCTTCCATCGCTGCTTGCAGCTTTAATTAGGGGTCGAGCACCGAAGGTGCAAGAACCCTATTGTTTTTCCTCGAGACTTTTTTTTTTTTTTTTTTTTTTTTTTATTATTATTATTCCGGGAATCATTGCGGGCACTTTTCGGTACCTGAACATATATGAAAAGTCACGATTTTTGCACACGCATCAGACCCGGTGAAAAATTTCGTAAAATTTTGGTCCCAAAACTGATTTCTAAAAAATGGCTCTATAGCGCCACCTAACGCGTTTTTACAGCTTTGATCATCCAGTTTGTCGTAGGCGGATGAAATTTGGTACAGATGTGTAAAGTACCAAGGTGTAACTTTTACTAATTGAAAGTCTATTTCCAAAATAGACAGGAAGTCAGTTATTTCGCAAAAACCTCTAAAAAAGGGCGTTTTTGCTCGCTCTACTTTTTGACGAACTACTCTCACAGACTTTATCCAAACATCTCCAAACTTCTTGAGTATCATCATAAGGCATACGGCAATTGATATTGAGAAGCTTGTTCGACTATCATAAAGTATGTGGTCGTGGCGGCGGGCCAATGTCCAAATTTCGACTCGAAACAGGAAGTTGTTATAACTCGGGCATAGAATATCCGATCCGGCTCAAACTTGTTTCATTCTCATCGTAGTCCAAGCCTGAGAACAGGCGTATGACAACGAACGACATCCGCCATAGCGCCACCTAGTGGCGAGCATTAAAAGCCTGTTTTTCATAGTTTTACCCTTCTATTTCAGCCAGTGTATTGCATGCACACTTAAAACTTGTCGCATGCGTGTAGGACCTTAAGACCTACAAAAAAGTCATTGGGTCGAGTTTGAAACTGGACGGAAAACCGGATATTTTAGGTTTATGTAAAAAACACAGACTTCATACTTTGACGAACTCCTCCTAGGCGAAATGTCCGATCCAGCTGATAATTGGTGTAGTTAGTCGTAAGGCATTGGGATGAAAAGTTATCAAAAACGCAGCAGTTCGTCAAACGGCCTTTGGGTGGCGCTCTATAGCGCCACCTGAAGCGGTTTTGTAGCTGTTGCGCAACCAGTTATCGTAGGCGAATGAAATTGGTACACATATGTAAATGACCAAGCTGCAACTTTTACTAATAAAACCCTGTTTCCAAAATCTACAGGAAGACGAATATTTCGCAAAACCTCAAAAAGTGTGCATTTTCGCTCGTTTCAAACTTTGACGAACTCCTCCTAGGCGAAATGTCCGATGAAGCTGAAAATTGGTGTTGTTACTCATAACGCATTAGGGAAAAAAAGTTATCAAAAGCTAAGAAGTACGTCAATGGTTTGGGTGGCGCCACAGCAAAGTTCAACCTTCAAAATTGTGCAAAAACAATTTACATATTTTGGACTTTATCTCCGTTCTAGGTATCCACTATCAACAAAAACAGCCTGCCATGATTAACCTTGTCAGGTTGAACAAAAGGATATGCATCACTGTGACTGCGCTCCAAAAATTGGCTGTACAGCCCCCTTATATGTGACCAAAAACATCGCTTTAGCTGTTTTTTAAAGCTGTTGCTCAAGCAGTTTGTCGTAAGCGAATGAAATTTGGTACACATGTGTAAAGTACCAAGCTGCAACTTTTACTAATATAATCCCTTTTCTAAAATCAACCGGAATTGAGTTATTTCGCAAAAACCTCTAAAAATGGGCGTTTTGCTCGTTCCACACTTTGACGAACTCCTCCCACAGATTTTATCTAAACATCTCCAAACTTCTTGAGTATCATCATACGGCATACGGAACCTTAAAATTATAACTTTTTTTCAGCTATCATCAAGTATGTGGTCGTGGTCGCAGCCAAGGTCAAAATTTCGATTTGAAACAGAAGTTGTTATAACTCGGCATAGAATATCCGATCCGTCTCAAACGTGTCTCATTCTCATCGTAGTCCAAGCCCGAGAACAGGCGTATGACAACGAACATCATCCGTCATAGCGCCACCTAGTGGCGAGCATTAAAAGCGTGTTTTTGATAGTTTTACGCTTCTATTTCAGGCACTGTATTGCATACACACTTAGAACTTGTCGCATACGTGTAGGACTTAAGACCTACAAAAAAGTAAATTGGGTCGAGTTTGAAACCGAACGGAAAACCGGATATTTTAGGTTTTATGTAAAAAACACAGACTTCATACTTTGACGAACTCCTCCTAGGTGAAATGTCCGATCCAGCTGAAATTGGTGTGGTTGTCGTAAGGCATTTGGATGAAAAGTTATCAAAACGCAGCAGTCGTCAAACGGCCTTTGGATGGCGCTTATAGCGCCACCTGAAGCGGTTTTGTAGCTGTTGCGCAACCAGGTTATCGTAGGCGAATGAAATTTGGTACACATATGTAAATGACCAAGCTGCAACTTTTACTAATAAAACCCTTTTCCAAAATTGACGGGAAGACAGATATTTTGCAAAAACCTCAAAAAGTGTGCGTTTTGCTCGTTTTAAACTTTGACAACTCCTCCTAGGCGAAATGTCTAATCAAGCTGAAAATTGGTGTGGTTACTCATAACACATTAGGGAAAAAAAGTTATCAAAAGCTAAGAAGTACGTCAAATGGTCTTGGGGTGTGCCACAGCAAAGTTCACCCTTCAAAATTGTGGAAAAAATTTACATATTTTGGTCTGTATCTCTTTTCAAGATAATCCACTATCAACAAAAACAGCCTGGTATGATTAGCCTTAACAGGCTCAACAAAGCATATGCATCACTGTGAAAAATTGGCTCTACAGCGCCTCTTACTGCCCCCTTAAATGTGACCAAAATCTTCGTTTTAGCTGTTTTGACCCATTGAACATGTTAGAAAGCCACCAAAATTTGTTCGAAGGTCATGTTCAATAAGTATAATAATTGAACACTGTCACTGAAATCGTATCTTGGACGACAGCTCTGCAGCGCCCGCTTGAACGGAAAAAAAAGCTTAACACAGAATTTAACAAACTCCTCCAAGGAAAATTTACATATCGAGCTGATTTTTGATCTGGTGACTCTTAAGGCATTTGGGACCAAATGTTATCAAAACTTAGAAGTTCGTCGCACGGTCTTGCTATGGCACTTAACGAACTTGACCTTTTTAAACGTGTAGGGCTAAATGGATTTGTTACTCTAGCACTCGCGTACTTTATCCAAACAGTATGAAAAAATTATGAAATTACGAGCTTACCCTTCTGACCAAGTTGCTATGCTTAAGTGACGATACGGTTATAGCGCCACCTACTGCCTGTGTATATTTGTGGCTGTATCTCCCACATACTTCATCCAACGTACGTGAAAAAACTGAAGCGTGAAAATCTTGTGATTCTGAACAGATTGATATGCTAATGTTATGCTAATCTTATGACACTGACTCTTGTTTTTATACGTGTTGTTTGTGTAACAATAAGGATCGTCTTCAAGTTTAAAGATTTGTAACGTTGGATACTAGGTAAAGTGCCTTTTCAACTTGTTTCGAGCTCTCGACAACGACGAGTGAAAAAACTCGAAAAAGGCCGGGAGGCGGTGCCTTCGCTCCGGCGGACGCATCGTGCGAGACCCCTTCCATCGCTGCTTGCAGCTTTAATTAGGGCCCGAGCACGCCAGCGAAGCTGTGCGGCGAAGCCCTATTGTATCTGTTAGGATTATTATTATTATTATTCTTCATCCGCCGCAATCGTCGCAGATTTGACCAACTAGGCGTGCTCGAAAACGCACCAATTTCGGCCCTAAGGTCAAGCTCGCAAAAAATTGCGATCTGGCACAGTCGGCGTGATCGTAGCATAAAAAATGGCTCTACAGCGCCCCCTTGAAAAACCGGGGTCCCCCTGCCAGTTCGACCTACAGTCACGAAAATCGGTACACATATGCACCACCTCTAGCCAAGTACAAAAGTCTCTGACAGGTTTTCGCCAAATCATACAGGAAGTCGGCCATTTTGAAAAAACCACATAATTTTGAAAAAAACATCACCTTGCACATTGACGAACTACTCCTAGGAAAATTGCCAGATCGAGCTGAAAATTGGTGTGGTTACTCGGGAGACATTTGGGATGAAAAGTTATCAAAAGCGCAACAGTACGTAAAATGGTCTTTGGGTGGCGCCCCCTCGAATTTCCCCCTTCAAAAAAGTGCCGAAAATGGACATATTTTTGAGTATATCTCCGTTCTAGTTTGCCGTTGTCCACGAAAACAGCCTGACATGATGAGCTGGAAGGCTGAATAAAGTGATAGGCGCAATATGACGTCGCTCTAAGAGTGCCTCCACAGCGCCCCTTGAATGTTACTAAAATAGACATTTTAGCTGTTTTGACACCCTAAACATGTTACAAACCCCACCAAATTTTGCCTAAACCTCATCCTCATAAATATAGTAATCTGACACTGTTTGTACAACTTTACTTTGGACGACAGCGCTGCAGCGCCACCTAGTATGCGAAAATTGCTCATCTCGCATTTTAACGAACTCCTCCTAGGAAAATTGCCAGATCGAGCTGAAATTTGTCTGGTGACTCTTAAGACAGTATGGACAAAAGTTATCAAAAACGCAGAAGTTTGTCGCACGGTCTTTCTGTGGCACCGCTTCGAATTTGAGCTTTCTCAAATGTATGAGGATAATGTACTTGTTACTGTACCTCTCACATACGTCATCCAATCAATGTAAAAATTGTATGGAATGATGAGCTCACCTCTCAGAACAAGTAGATATGCTTACTTGAGAATACACTCATAGCGCCTCCTCTGGCTGTATGAATTCCAAGGGATACTAATGTATTTGTTGCTGTATCTCTTACATATTTAACTCAATGTACATGACAAAAAATTTGAATGATGAGCGGGTAATTCTAATGGATTAATATGCTCAGGATGAGACTGTTATAGCGCCACCTGGAGGCTTTCTGAAATGTGTTTAAAATAGCTGTTGTCAATAGGCAGTGAATGTAAAAATGTTATTAATGATGAGCTTACCCTCAGAACAGTAGATATGCTTACTTGATGATACACTCATAGCGCCTCCTGTTGGCTGTATGAATTCCAAGGGATACTAATGTATTTGTTGCTGTATCTCTTACATATTTAAGTCAATGTACATGACAAAAAATTTGCATGATGAGCTGGTATTCTAAATGGAATAATATGCTCATGGCATGAGACTGTTATAGCGCCACCTGGAGGTTTTCTGAAATGTGTTTTAAATAGCTGTTGTCAATAGGCAGTGAATGTAAAAAATTTATGGAATGATGAGCTTACCCCTCAGAACAAGTAGATATGCTTACTTGATGATACACTCATAGCGCCTCCTGCTGGCTGTATGATTCCAAGGGATACTAACGTAGTTTTTGCTGATCTCTTTCATATTTAACTCAATGAACAAGACAAAAAATTTGCATGATGAGCTGGTAATTCTAAATGGAATAATATGCTCATGGCATGAGACTGTTATAGCGCCACCTGGAGGCTTTATGAAATGTGTTTAAAAAAGCTGTTGTCACTAGGCAGTGAATGTAAAAATGTATGGAATGATGAGCTTACCCCTCAGAACAAGTAGATATGCTTACTTGATGATACACTAATAGCGCCTCCTGCTGGCTGTATGAATTCCAAGGGATACTAATGTATTTGTTGCTGAATCTCTTACATATTAACTCAATGTACATGACAAAAAATTTGCATGATGAGCTTGGTAATTCTAAATGGAATAATATGCTCATGGCATGAAACTGTTATAGCGCCACCTGGAGGCTTTATGAAATGTGTTTAAAATAGCTGTTGTCATTGGGCAGTGAATGTAAAAAATGTATGGAATGATGAGCTTACCCCTCAGAACAAGTAATATGCTTACTTGATGATACACTAATAGCGCCTCCTGCTGGCTGTATGAATTCCAAGGGATACTAATGTATTTGTTGCTGAATCTCTTACATATTTAACTCAATGTACATGACAAAAAATTTGCATGATGAGCTGGTAATTCAAATTGAATAATATGCTCATGCATGAGACTGTTATAGCGCCACCTGGAGGCTTTCTGAATGTTTTTAAAATAGCTGTTGTCAGTAGTCAGTGAATGAAAAAATGTATGGAATGATGAGCTTACCCCTCAGAACAAGTAGATATGCTTACTTGATGAACACTCATAGCGCCTCCTGCTGGCTCTATGAATTCCAAGGGAAATGAATGTATTTGTTGCTGTATCTCTTACAAATTTAACTTAATGTACATGACAAAACAAATGTAAGACCAGGGGGCGGCATCTTTGGATCCCGCGGATGCATCGTGCGAGGGCCCGCCATCGCTGTTGCAGATTAATTAGGGGTCGAGCACCGAAGGTGCAAGAACCCTATTGTTTTTCTCGAGACTTTGTTTTTTTTTTTTTTTTTTTTTTTTTTTTTTTTATTATTATTCCGGGAATCATTGCGGGCACTTTTCGGTACCTGAACATATATGAAAAGTCACCGATTTTGCACACGCATCAGACCGGTGAAAAATTTCGTAAAAATTTTGGTCCCAAAACTGATTTCTAAAAAAATGGCTCTATAGC
>UELW01000384.1:0-50013 GCA_900490495.1 Danionella dracula | reverse complement strand
CCACCCATACTCCACTGGGCTCCTGTCCAGCAAACACCCGGACTGAGTAATAATACTGGGAAGAGGAAACGCAGGTATATTTTTATATTTTCATGGATCAATCGGAGACAACTCTTTTCTTTATTTTAAAGATTGTTTTTGAAAAATATTTTTTCATACTGTGGTTGTGTTTGAGATAATTTCAACATCGTCTCGATCATCTGGGACTACGTCCTCCATCAGACGTGGCATTGTTGGAACCACTGGTGGTGGAGCAATAAATGCAGCCTTCTTTGCTTTAGAAAAAAACCTGGAATTATAGAATACAAAGAGAGGACAACACTAAGCGTCACGGTGGCGCAGTGGGTAGCACAGTGGTCTCACAGCAAGAAGGTCGCTGGTTCGAGTCTCGGCTGGGTCGGTTGGTATCTCTGTGTGGAGTTCTCATGTTCTCCTCGTGATCGCGTGGGTTTACTCCGGGTGCTCCGGTTTCCCCACAAGAACAAAGACGTGCGGAATAAGAGAATTGAGTAAGAACAATTGTCCATGGTGTTAAAGTGTGAATGAGTGTGTGAATGTTTCCCATGGGTTGCAGCTGGAAGGGCATCCGCTGCGTAAAACATATGCCAGAGGAGTTAGCGGTTCATTCCGCTGTGGCGACCCCGAAAGGGAAGAAAGCCGACATGAAGATGAATGAATAAATGAATGAATGAAAGAGAAGACAACATTGTTTGGTAGGATCTTCGCAGTGGTGGCATCATGGTCTCCCTGCTACGTGTATTTAAACAATCAACAGTCCTGAAGTGATGATGTGATTTCCAGTGAATCGTGTCCTCAAACCACCTCCTTCCCCAATTAAAAATGTGTTTTCCCAACAATAAACCTTTCTGCAGAAAAAACTATTCTAGAGTAATGCCAAAGTACTGTATTCATTATCACTTTAGTGCACAATGAACCCTATGTGTAATTTTCTGTCACCTTAAATCTATTTGCTTGTTTTAATTTCAGAAATACCAAGCAAACCAAACAGACACGTTTTTAATGTCTGCAGTAATTCCAATATACAGAAAGCAGTCAGACAATCCAGCTTCTTGTGAAACAGTTGGTGTTGCGCACACACAGAACATAAAAATTAGTTTTCTGTGTTCAATGAAAATAGAAAGGTAATTTCAGTTGAAAAGAGCTTTATAAGAAGTTAGGTCTAAAAACCATGCTGTCTGAAATTAGAAACACAGATTTGAGAGAATAAGCAGATTTGTACTACTTAAATTCATGATTACATGATCATGAAGTATTTTCATTTGCTTTTGTGCAAGTTCATGATAGAATTTTACATTGACTTTAGACATCTTTGCTTTCTTTTTTAGTCCGACCTCTAATAAGGATTATTCAGATTTGTTGCTGCTTGAAGGTGCATTTTATCCAACATCATGGTTTATCTGACGAGGTTCTACTGCAGTTGCGCTTCTGGGTCAGTCAGTGTGTACATCCTTCATTGAAATGAGCTGCATTAGCACTTTATCTGATTGGTTAGTGGGAGGTGCTATGGCCACTGGGCATGGCTATAACCATCAAGCCATTTTAAGCTCCCAAAAAAAAAAAAACATTATTTAAAAAAGCATCCAAGAACCAATCTGAATAACACTTGAGACATGTTTTTGATGAAGGAACAACAGTAAATCAGGCTAGAAAGTCTGAAATGCTGATACGGCAACTATACCCAATAATTAGCCTCACTGGCCAGGGAGCACAAGGTTCCAAACAAGTTGAAAAACTGCCATAATTAAATGAATTAGACCAGAAGTGGCTCCTGGAACTGTGCTACCACCAGATTGCCCAGCGGTGCAAAAGTAGCTATGGAATACCAGACCAGATAGAGCTAACTTTTTGAATATTCAAAACTGTTGACCAATTAGAGGAAAATGTATATCTCGAGATTTCAATCAACATAACAAGAAAATCATTCACCTAAATCTCTTCACTCACCCTTTCTTTTTACTCTTCTCTGTTGTGGTGTCTTTCTCATTCTCACCCTCTTTGCTCCCATTAAGCTCTTTCGGGACAGAAGGCTCTTTCTCTTTCTCATCCTGCTCCTTACGTGTGGCAGATTTCTTTAGGAGCTCAAATTCAGATTCGGGGTCCACCTCAAGAGTTTCATCCTCAGGGATAGTGAGGGTCCTGGTGAGGGGTGAAGCTCCAACAGGCACCTTGAAGGTTTCATGGAACTCAATAGGCATGCTTAGTCTAAAGAATAAAAGGTCTGTGTTGGCATTCTGGGACCCGAATGTCCTATGAGTGAGTTTCAGACATGGTGCACAATCAACTGTTCCATCCACACGAGACACCTGTAGAAAAATTAAGAAATAAACAAACAAAAATAAGAAACAAAAAAAGCATAACCTGAGGCGATTAGATAATGGAAGAGCTTTAGGAGATCCCTCTTTGTAAGTAATAAATAACCCTAAACTGTTTCCTGTCAATCTACCATGCTGTTGTATTTCAACCAATTTAATTTGGATATGTAAAAATGCGAAAAGAAAATTAACAATCAAAAATCCTCGTTTTACCTCAATATGAGGGTGCTCCGCTGGAACAGGCACATACTGGGGCAAGCTCTTGCTGAACCACATAGTTATATCTCTTTTCATGTTGATGGCAAAAGGCTCAAAACCTTCCTGAAGGCCACAGATTGTGAAGTAACGCAAACTGCTCACGTTCTGTCCAAGGTTTATACGGCCCACCTGAGACAAACCAAGACTGCACACTGGGATGAAGCCTGATGAAGAGAACAGAGAGACCCTCAAAAACCAGCACCACTACCATCTTAATCTCACTCTTCTCTCTGAACCTCACCTTCTCCGATCTCGATGTCTTTGAAGGCCATCTCAGACCCAGAGTCACTGATGAGCATCTCTCCATTCAGAGTAAACATGATGTTCTGCTCCGTCAGGTCAATCATGCAGCCCACCACATCACCGGACAGCCATTGGCGGCCAAACGGTTCGTTTCCTATGTGCCATCGCTGAGCCTAAGCGGTAAAAAGTCAGAAACCCAATTAAACAATTAATAGCTGATTGTTAAAAAGTGTATCAGTAATGAGTAGCCTTAGCGCCTACATTAGAAGGCCCCGCAATTCACTACAACCTGTTAAGGGGTACTTAAAATACATTTTACAATTTTGCTTTTGACAATTCATAAGCCGTGATGTCCTCAGAGATTATTGAATCCAACTGTGTGGTTAATATGTATGAAACTTTTTTTAGCTACTTGTAATAATTTTAGTGCTGTATTTGTTCCAGTTAACTGAATTGTACATAGAATTGTATTTGTTTTACAATGCAGCTCTTTGTAAACTTTTGCAATTATCTTTGGTCTGATCCCGAGTGAAGGTCTTGGTCTTTGAGCCTGCAGGACACTCTGAAATGCATGATTGACCAACTTACTTTGAGCCCATTAGATGTTGCACAGAAAGGTTGGAGGGAATATTTTTAATTGAAGGGATTTTTTTATTAAAAGCCATCTGGTTGAACAGTTGAACTCCCAACTAGGGTTGCAGCAACTAATCAATAAAATTGATAACGAAATTTGTTGCCAATGAATGCTGTAATCGATTAGTTGGCCTGATCACGTGACGTCACAGAGGTGGTAACACCAAGACGCACAGATCAAACATAGGTACACAGCTGCCGGCGCAATGGAGATCGCAGAATTTGGAGAAATGTGGTTTTGGGTTGGCTCTTTGCAGGCACTCCGTCTCCTGCTCGGCCATCTCCTCTCAGCAGCTCGTACATTGACAGCAATACATTTCTGCGATCTCTAAAAAGGATTATTTCTGCTGAAACACATTTGTAGCTTGTTGACTATGTTACACAGATAACAAAGAGCTGTCACACAAATTTTTGGAAATTCCTGCAGAGAGCGAGTGGCTTTGCTCTAACCGAAAGGACCTGCGCTGTTCTAGACAGAACGCAGAAGTAGTTGCGCAAGCAGTTCATTCACTTCACTTCACTAGTTCAATTCCGACTCGCTAGCATTACTCTGCGCAATCGCCTCATGAGAAATAATGATTAGTTAAATGGTGCTACTTTAAATTAGCTTCACTTAAACGGTGCAGATAACAGTAGAATATTACATTTAGCAATTGTCAGTGAATGCAAGTAACAGTTCATTCGTACACCAATGAAAACACCATTTTTTTTATTTCTAGAGTTTTTATTTATAGTCCACAACAAAGTTAACTTGTTATCTACCAAATCTGTAAATGAATTGTTTAAAAAAATAATTGGCCAACTAATCGATTATCAAAATAATCGTTAGTTGCAGCCCTACTCCCAAATGTATTGAATCTACATACAGCTGCATTTGGGTAACAAAGGTTTATAGCTCAAAGTCTTGAAACCCTTTTGGCAATTAACTGTGATCAGCTCAGGATTGTCAATTGCTTGAATAATCAAGACTTTTATAAGTGACAGATTCTGAACCTTAAAAGATGAACAAATAAAGACCAAGACTAACTTTAAGGACTGACATGCCTTTCTAAATTAAAGAATTAAAAAGTAAAGTAAAAATAAAGAAAATAAATGAATTTGGCAATTATTTATGAATTTTATTAGAGTCAGAACAAGAGGCAATCGATTAATTCCAAAATATTAGAAATATATAACGAGCACGAATTGTTTTGATAGTTTTTGTTTTGTGGTGTTTTTCCAGCCGAGGACAGCAGCATGCTAACATCTCTTCCTAATTTCATGATTCGGTCAAGCCCCAGGATCTTACAATTTCAAAGACTAGAGAATTTAGCTTTTTATCAAATGAAATGCAATGATTTTGATGAGTTTATGAATTTGTTAATTTCTTAACAATATAACTTGAGCTTTAGTACCTTGAAGCCGTTGAATACATATGCAAGGTCATCCGATCCCAACTCTTTGTCTGCATGGACGCTTGGCCGTGCCCACCCAACTCTCATCTCCCCCACCGTCATAGCCTCGAACTCAAAGTACCATTTACCCTGAGTCACAGCATAAGATTTCTCTGCTCGGAACACACGGATCTTATCACTCCGACCGTTGCCAGCACCATGACCACCTGAGATAAACCAAAGATCGGATAAGGTTTCAACTCAACTAATGACATGAGGTTGCTGAAATGCACTCACTGCTCTCCTGGTCAGGTGGCTCAATGTTATATCCATAGCCTATCAGAGTTCGGACTGCAGCACAAACGGTGTCACGGTTGGTTTTTTTCGTCTTTTCATCAAGTAGAATGTATGGCACCAGACGAGGGTTGCGCTTGTTCACGATGTCCTAAATTGAGCAAAAGCACAAGCAGATTAGGCAAATAATAATAAACGAGCATTTTAAATGTGACCTACAATATAGTGCCAAATGAGCAGCTGATCAAAAATGTTATGATCAATCATGTGTTTTTGTTTTTTTTCGTCATTAGAAAAAAAATTTGCTTTGTCCTCACTTGAATAATGCTGTAAGTCCAGCCTTGGCGGACACGATCTCGAGCCCAGACGTTGTGTCCATTCTCAGCCAGTCTTTCCACAAGAGTGTTCTGATTTGGGGTAAGTTTCACATGGTTGAGGTCTAGAGGTGCAGGCTTGTACCCGTTACTTTGCATATAACTGAAAAAATAATGAGAAATTTTAATTTTCAGTTTATCCTCAAAAAGTGGAAAAACATCATGACCAGCTAAAACTTTTTTTTTTCCCAACATTGTTAAAACACAGCTCAAGAGAATTATGGTCTGGATGTTTTTTTTTTACTTCGTCCGGTCATATTACTGAGGTGCAGTTGATTCCTTCCAATGGCTAAACATCTCAATTGGGTATTTCCATGACTCTGCTCAATATCTAACACCCTCTTTTCAGAGCAGTAAGAAAAAAAAACTTTTTTCTTTAAAGATACAGTGTGTATCAAGCGCAAAAGATTCATACTTTAATTGATTGGCCTAGAACTCAGGATATCCTGGAGCCTCGGAGACAGCAGTGAACAAGGCTTCCTGGAGTTCCATATGCTGTTGTGCAAAGGCTTCTTTTAGCAATGAGGGAACCTGGGATCATGTTGGGAACAAAGATAAAAGGTGGTGTCTTCTCCATCTGAGGGAGATGTAGCTAGCTGCTGGAAAATAGCATTTTTCAGCCATGAATATTTGCTGTTGTTTACGATCTTTAATTGAATTTGACCACAGAGCACCTGCTTGGTAACAACCGCACCAGTGCATTATAGCAGTTTGATTACTTTTTACAAATTTTAATTGTGGAGTGTTCAGCATGAGCACACACAGACTCATAACAGATGCTACCTCGATGCTTCATCTCCAGGTAAGTGCTCAAAACTATTATAAAGTTACCTTGTGCTACAGCTTGCTGACTATAACATTACCCAGTCCCTTACACTCCTGTTATAGAATACTTTGAAAGTATACAGTCAGTTTAAGTCCTGAGTTAGTCGTTCTTGCTTGAATGCACAACAGGCTAGCTAGCAACTCAGCCAGCTAGCTTTAGCGGCTGGTGTTAGTTGCTACTGTGGGCATCCTCAGTGTTGTACAGTCATATAACACTAACTCTGAAACCACTACCACTGGCTCTAAAAAAAATATGTGAAAAAATAAGACTAGCATTTAAAGTTCTGACACTTTCAGGGTTGATTTACAGACACATGAACTAAAACATGCAAATAAAATAATACAAATATTTTTACTTTCTTTTTTTTGCAGTCTATGATCCCTTTAAATTTACACTTTTATTATTATTCTGAAATACTGACGTTTTAGGAAGTTTTGTCCTTTTCAAATTCTCCTCTGCTTTCTCATCACCCATTCCAACATGACATCCTAAAGCCAGTAGGGTCCTAGATGATAAATACAAACAGGGATGGTTAATTACCTGTAAACCATAGAAAAACCATGAATATGCTCTCCGTTTCACTCACTTCAGAGTCTCTCCTGACATTGCCAAGTTGTAATTCTTCTCAGGTTCTGGAAGGCTCTGAAAGTCCACAAGACAGGGATGGAGCTTCTTGTTGTCATCACGAAACTAAAACGAGGACAACAGAATGGTAATACAACAGAACCTAAAAGTGACAATCAGTTGTTCAACTAATATATTTCATGAATTTTATTTGATTGTGTATAGACTCACAGCTCCAAAAATCCAACCCTGCTCAATTCGAGTAACAGCCCAGAGCTCATGGCTATTCTCTGCTAGTTTCTCTCTGATTCGCTCTAAATGAGGAGGAAGTACAATCTAGAGGAAGTAAACAAAAAACAAACTTGAAAGGACGCTGTATCGGTTAACTTACTTATAGCCATCTGATTGTTGTCTGTGAAGGAGTCACACCTGCACAGTTATCCACAGGACACGGAGTGAAGGCGGCTGTGGGAGAGAGACTGCGTGGGGTCCCAGAAGGTTTCGGACACCGTTGTTGTCATGTTTGTATTCTTTAATTGGTTCAATCCGCAACCTGTCTTTCTAGGGAGAAACTGCCTCATAGCATGGGGCATAACCAGGAGGAGGGATGGAACTTAAGTCTCCATGTCGTTCCACCAAGCAGAAACCGAACCCTGCAGTCAGAAAATAATGAAAGATATCTGTGTCTACTTGGATAACACAATTATTTATAACAGACTAAACTAAAGGTACTCTCCAGCAAAAATTAGTTTTTCTTCAACTTATGTGACTTTAATAGTTGTTTTAGTTATTAGATTGGTAGAGTTAAGCGCCATATTGTTTGTTTGCATCATTTCTGTACAGTTTACCTCTAAAAGACATGACAACTGTATGAACCTTTAATATATATAATAAATTTATACTACCACTCCCTCTCAAAGATGATTTGATCTGGGATTGTGTATGCACAAGCTAGCCGTATGCAATTTAGCAGTAATTAAGGGTTCCAAAGAAGCTGTGTGTTTCCGTCTGTGTTCGTTGTTTTTGGCTGTAAATCTGAGCTAGGAGCAATTGTCCACAGTATTCCAAAAGGTCCAAAAGATGGGTGGAATTTTAAGAAGCAGCAAAATTCCTGATTTCTGAAACCTGTCAGTGACAAAATACCAAAATTCCTGAAAACTGTCTCCAGTAGTTTTTAAATCTTATTTTTTGAGATTTTAGGTAACAAAATTAGCATTATATTTCATGTTAATTAACATCGAACAAGCTCTATTGATTTAAGTTTTGCCATTTTGGGAACCTATAAGCACAATATTTTCACAGTAAACCAAAGTTAAACTTTGCATGTCAGGATGTGCCGCGATGTTGATGGTGAAAAAGATCAAAACACACTGACAGAATCCCTGGATGGAAGGCTTTTGAGTGTCCTTGTAAAGAAAGGTGGCTATATTGGTCTTAGATTTGTTTGTTTTGTTTTTGAATCTCAGAAATGTGTATTTGTAAATTTTGAGATGTTATATTGGTTTGCCTGGCAAAAATAAATAAGTGAGTTGGGTATATATTTGGTTTTTATTAATTTGCCTAATAATTCTGCACAGCAATAGTTACCTGCACACACAGATATCCTCCTAATATAGCCAAAACTAAAAAAGCCCCACTCCAACTTCCAAAAATATTCAGCTTCAATAATTGTTTGTCTTTTGGGTTGATTGAGAATATAGTAGTTGCTCAATGATACAATTAATCTCAAAAACATAACTTGCCTAATAACTCAGCACACAGTGTATGTATATATAAATATTTACTTATCAAAATCATAATATTTCAATTACGTACTACTTATTTAGTTATTAATCCTTAAAATCTTTATTTTGAATATTTCAACTCTAAAATCATTGTCCTAATAAAAACAATAGAAAGTACACATATAATAAAAAGTACATCGTTATTGCTAGTTTTAGACACTATACAAATCTTTAAAAAAAGAATTGCAATTATGGATTTTGAAAATGATCTTTAATGTAGTGTTCAACACAGCTCTGAGTTTAAGTAGCATTCAGTGTGTGGTTTCAGGTCGAATCAGAGTCGATGAAACATACGCCCATTCAAGCTAATCTTTTTCTTGAATGCTGTGATGTTGTATACTATAAACTTGTATACCTCTACATTTGTATGCTTATATTTTTAACTCTTATCTGTAAAAAGGTAAAAACTGGAAACTGCAGTAAAAGCTGAGAAATTGCTTGATTGGCCTCTTCCTATCCATGCTACGAATTCAATCACAGTAAACCCGGGGCTTCAAACTCTCCAAACTGCTTCGAGGAGCCTCTTGTAACAGAGGGATTTTGAAAACAGAGACTAACTGCAAAAATAATTTAGGATCATTTGGAAAACATAAAAACAATTTCATATCATAAGAGAATGAAAGTGTTTTTTGACCTTGCATGTGTTAATCTTTTGCTGGAGACTCCCAAAACTAAACTATGAACCAATCAGAATCAAAATCGGTGTGTTTAAATAAAATTTTGCGAATTTAATATACAGCAGTCATCACATCAAATCTGAAGAAAAAGGAAAAAAAAACTTGATGCATTCCTCTAACAACAAACATGGGTGAGTAACATAATTTTGTCCAGAACTTACTTAATTCCAGCAGAGAAGCTGACCACAGGGAAGAAGAGACCATCCAGGTTGAAGTTCTCAAACATTCCTTGAACAGGATGTCCATTGATCCGAAAGGAGATGCTGGGAACGCTTAGATCCAAACAGCAGCTCACTACATCCTCAGCTGCTAGAATGTGCTGACTAGGTGAATTCGCTAGACGAGGTACGCGACCTAATCAGAGCATGATACTGTAAGCTCCACTGAGACTCCATCTATTTTCATTTTATAGACATTTCACAAATCCAGGATTGATGCACAAGTAAAAAAAAAGCTAACAGGTTAATAGCAATGACCGTATATAACATTGACGTTAAGTAAACGTGACAAGACCATTAGGTTTTAAATGAGGCTGAGAGCTGGGATAATCAGCTTTTCTTTCTTGGTAAAGTGTCACAACCAGAAAGGATTGGAAATGAGGAGAAGACAACTTCAGCGCTAGTGAATGGCCCTCACTACAGTAGCCCAGCTCCTAATTATGCTAAACTTTACATCTAAATATAACTTAAACAAATAAGTAAAAAAAGTCAACCCCCTCATGCCCTTCAACTCAAGCAATATGCATCACAAAATGTGATGAAGTCAGTGGTGTAAGCATGTTTTAGCAGTAAAGTTAGGCATTTATAAGATTTCAGTCAATGGTAACCTGCTCACTTTGGAAGTCAGCTTCAAGAGGTCAGATGTAGTACTGGAGTTATAGTACTGGAGTTAAGTCACATCCAACAGGGGGCGCTTCTGCCATGCACTGCCTCTCCCAGACCAGTGGTGGTGCCCTTACCCTCAGTTTCACTAGGAGCATGGACAATCAGCCTCATTCACCTGTGTTTTGCCTTATATAAAGACTGTGCTTTCAATGCTCTGTGTTCAGTCCTGAACCTTCCTGCCTTGTTGCGCTGAAGCCAGTGGATCTGTGTTTAGCACAATTCCTGATTCTAGTTTTGGAAATTCATTTTAAGACTCTCATGTCTGTTTTGTTTTGTGCCTTTTCAATAGTCCTTTGTACCTTTTATATATTTTTTGTTACTCAAGTTGTAAGAGTCTCAACACCTTTTGTGTTGGTGTTTTTTTGTTACTTCAAGTAAAGATTTTTTTTGTTTTAAACTGTGGACTCCTCGTTGTCTTCCTCCTCTGCATTTGAGATTACTGGAGCAAGCTTGCTCACTCTGTAACACCGGTACAGAGTTACGCCGGGGTTCGATCCCAGCTCATGCTGCATCGTTACACTTTTGCTCTAGAAAGTGACCCCTTAATTAACACAGATTAATAGCACTTTAACCATCACAAAAAGATATGTTCTTTATGAGTCACTGTTAATCTGTGTAGTTCTGCTTAATGTCTCTTAAGAATAACGTTCAGATAAGTCAAGACCATCATTAGTGTATTTTCATAGATCCACATTTACACTACCGAGTGAATTTGAGCCAGCACTTTGTGTACCAGCCCATGCTGTGCACCTATAATTCAATAAGCAGAAGAATTCTATTAAAGATTTCTTCCATTTCTTTCAATTGGATCTAACCGTTCCCCCTAACCCTCTATTTTGCATATTCAGGTGAGAGGAAGTGGTTTCCCAATTCTCTTTTGAACTGAGGGTTAGGGCTTTGGTAGTTTTGTCTCAGACGTCCCGCCAGCCGAACAGCTAAACATCTGATGTCTTTGGTAAAGAAAGTTGGAAACACCTGATTGGTGATCTGAAGATCGTTTTATTTTTATTCTAATGTCATAAGATCATATATAGGTCAGAATTAGTCATATATTTCTGAAAAAGACAAGTCACAAGTGTAGTGCAAGAATATTATCCATATTACAGTTATGTGCATAGTAGACTCGCTTATGAGACGTACAATACTGTTAACACAATATTATTAATGATAATTAATGATAATGAAATAAGTTATTAGAAAAAACATAGAAAGTAACAAATCCAATAACTATTTAAATAATAGCTATTTTAAATTATTTTACACTATTCACATTAATGTTACACAGTAGACTCATGTATGAGACATGTATATATTTAATGTTGTTTTTAACGGCTTCACAATGATGTCCCGATTCATACAACTTTCAGTACTTCCTCTTGACACTCTTTTTGGTAAAGGTTTAATGAATCTATCAACTGATCTCGAGTGAGGTCTGCAATAACTGCAGATAAAGAAAACCCGAAATACTTCAGTCCGAGACAATTACATAGGCAGATTTCCCCATGAGTCTTGATCACTCAGAAACAAAATAAGGCTTCCTATGCTTGGCAAAGTAAACGCTAAGTAAAAATGTTTGGGTAATTTTAAATGTTTTGCTTCACTCGGAATAATGGTTTGCTTCGGATTAACATACTTTAGGGAAAATAAGAAGACCTCCTTTAACAAAATTTCAATCAACTCTCTATGCAAAGAATATGAAAAGACCATAAAGAGATGGAAGTTAACTATTTGTTAACCCTCACCTGTCCACAGCGACAAGCCATCAAAGCCATAAGAGTGAAGGTCATCTCCGACTCCGTTGCCTCCCCATCCTTCTCCTCCTCCGGGGTAGGGGCTGTAACCCTCAGTCAAAGCCCAGCCAACGCGCAAGTGGCACGGATAAGCAGTCAGAAACGATTCCACGTGGTCTACAATCAACTCATAGTACCACTTCTTATACTGTGTGGAGCCTTCACACGTGCCAAGAAAAATGTTTGGTCTCATACTGCAAACATCAAACATGAGCATCAGCCAATCAGCAATTCCTTTAACAAAACACATTTAGGTGGAACGGATATGGAGACCTGGTCACATAATTGATGATGTTGGTCTGTAGGAGGAGATCCCGGCCAGGAAGTAGATTTTCAGTGATAAGGTTCTGATTGGATCTCACAGCAACACCGTTACATACGCATAAAGAGCAGAGCACATCCAGAACCTAGAACAACACATAACAGCAAAGAGCATTCGGTCAGAAACAACTGAGGAATTAGTCAGGAAAAAGATAAACGTTATCAACCTTGTGATTGCGTCCATGTTTGTCCAAAAGTGCAATGATTGATTTGATGTGGTTCTCCTGGATAATGTTGAGTACCTCTGGACTTTCAATTAGGATGCAGTAGAGAACCTCCAGAATACCTGACAAATGAATTAGGGATGCAGACAATGCAGTTCACGTGTTTGTATACATTGAAAATGGTATTCTTTTTAAGAGCTCAAATTGAAAGACACAGAAATGAAATCACTGACTTTTAGTGGAATAGAAACAAAAGTCAGTGATTTGAATCGAAACAATAAATGAATCTAAACAATAAATTATTGACCAACCTGGTTGGTAAGTAAGTAATAAATAAATAAACAAATAACAAAAAATGTATATATATATATATATATATATATATATAAATATATATATATATATATATATACACACATACACACACACACACACACACACACATATATATATATATATATATATATATATATATATATATATATATATATATATATATATATATATATAATATAAATAAAGGAAAGACTGAAGACCTTTTTAATTACTAAAGCTTTTTAAATCTTGTGTTATTATGTGTGGGTGTTACGTTTCTCCATGTTCTAGTCTTATTTTTAATGTTTCTGTTTTAATGCAAAGGACTTGTTGTATGAAATGTCCTTATAGAACAAAATTTTACTTCCTTTACTTACATACTGAGGAAAATAGGTGTTTAAGGTTTAAAACTGCATTAAACCGCAACAATTGTATCTTCAGTTGTGAGAAAATATCATAAGAACCAATCATATCCAAAGCTTAATGTCTTATTTATATATATATATATATATATATATATATATATATATATATATATATATATATATATATAATATATATATATATCTATATATATATATATATATATATATATATATGTGTGTGTGTGTGTGTGTGTGTGTGTGTGTGTGTATGTGATGAAATTATCTATCAGCTTTACATTTACTGATACATTTACTTACATTCACTTTGACATTTTTGTCGTATTGTGAATATTTATTTAGCTTTTTTTCAGTTTTATTAATCATTTTTACAAATATAACAATGACAAATAACCTAATCATTGTATGCAAGATCAAATTATATAACAACTGAACTGAAACCCTTTGACCACAATCTTCAAGGACGGTGGTCAGACGAATTTAGAAGGGTTTTCATGTGTAAAAGTTCAGTGCATTCATTATACCAATGTTTTTACTAAGATGCTAATATTTATAATGCTTTCATACCTGAAGATGCTTCCAGACGATCCAGTTTGCTGACCAACCAGTCAAGATTATCACAGAACAAGGCACAGTTAGCCCTGTTTCCTCTGATCAGAGATGCTAAATGAGAACATTTTTGTTGTTATGGCATACTGTTTGTCCTCAGTAACTGATACAATCACGAGGAAACAAGCATACCAAGCAGCTCATAAAATAGGTTGACGATCTCTTTCCATGACTCAGCAGCTTCCTCTCCAGCAAATTCAGAAAAATGGGCCGAAGTGTTATAAACGTTTAACCGATCAACACAGTCCAGTACAAGAGAGATCATGCCCTGTGTCACAGAGTGAAACATCAGCTTCATTCAGTGAATGAGAGAACTTATTTTTGTTCGAATGGCACATTTTTTCAAACCTCCTCCTGGAATAAGTTCTGACGATTTCTTAAAGAGCGTAGTTTAGTTTGCTTCTCCTCGTGCTCCAGTTCCTCTTCTGGAGGACGGAAGTAAAAGATGAGATCCTGGAGGGACAGAACGATGGCATCTAAAGGTAAAGATGGGGACGGGCCTGGAGATTTACTCTTCCCACTCAGAGAGTCCAAGCCCCTAAAAAACACATCATCATCAACATCATCATCATCATCCTCATCATCATCATCATCATTATCAGCAGCAGCAACTTATAATGGGCTTTTACACAAACCAAGTTGTGTAAAGTGCTTAATAGAATAAAAGTGGATTATTATAAATCCTTCTAATAATCAAGAATGACACAGTTTAAAAAAAGACTAATCTTGCTAACAGGTGTCACGGTGGCGCAGTGGGTAGCACGGTCGTCTCACAGCAAGAAGGTCGCTGGTTCGAGCCTCAGCTGGGTCGGTTGGTATCTCTGTGTGGAGTTCTCATGTTCTCCTCGTGATCGCGTGGGTTTACTTCGGGTGCTCCGGTTTCCCCACAAGTCCAAAGACATGCGTTATAAGTGAATTGAGTAAGAACGATTGTTCATAGTGTTAAAGAGTGAATGTGTGTGTGAATGTTTCCCAGCGATAAGTTGCAGCTGGAAGGGCATCCGCTGCGTAAAACATATTCCAGAGAGTTGGCGGTTCATTCCGCTGTGGTGACCCCGAAAGGGAAGAAAGCCGACATGAAGATGAATGTTTTAACTATTATCTATTAGATAACTAACATTTTAAAACTAAGGCAACATCAACCACAATATAGCATATGCAGCAATACATGTGTTTTGAGCAAAGACTTAAAAACAGAGTTTCAAACCGATCACAGAAAAGGCCCCAACTCTTTCCTGCCCTTGGTACAGTGAGGAGCAGTTTGTCTGCAGACCTACGGTAGCTGACTGTGACTTACAAGATCTGACAATTAGAGTGGTTCAAGACCATAAACATATTTGTAGGCAATTAAACTGATCTTTAAAAATTCTTCTTAATCTCACAGGTAGTCAATGCAATGATTTTAGTATGGGAGAGATTTAGTCATATTTTCTTGTATATAATTCACAAAGTATACGGCTAAACAAACAACCACTTTATTTGAAAAAATAAATAAATAAAAGGTTAATTCATGAGTTCGCAATTGATTTTAGCGACCCCCATATAAAATGAAGTTTTCTCTGGATGCCTTTATGGGATTTGTACGTCTCAATCCATTATTATAAACCTTCTTAACCTCACATAAAAGATTGACAAAATGTTTGAAAATGGTGACATACTTTATGAACTGAGTGAAAAGCCCAGCTGTGCTGTAGATCATTCTAGCAGCCTGAGATTCGGCAGTCTGAGAGCGGGCCACTGTCAGGGCATCATCCATGTGGCCCTCTTGATGCAGGATAGCCTGGATAATTAAATGACATATACATTACATTTGACCAACTCTATAAGTTACTCTATAAAGCTCTTTTTTCATGGATCCATCTCTTGTAAGTTCCATATATTTTTTGTGTGTTTAAAATAGGGATGCACCGATAACGATACCGGTATCGGGTATCAATCTCGATAGCACATTTTCTGAAGTTTCCATACTCATTAAAAGACCTCTGACACCTGACAATCCACATACTGTGAAAAAAAAAACAAATATCGAGTGCATTGGATTGAGTGAGCAGCCTCTCTCAGAGGTAGAAAATGTGGGGTTCCTGCGTCTCCTCCATGTTCTGGAGCCCAGATATGACGTCCCAAGCCACCGCTGCATGACTGACACGGAGCTGCCTAAACTAGACGACTCCGTTAAAAAACGTAATTATCCACAGCCTGCTGCAAACCTCCTCTGTGTTTAGTTTCACCACGGATATTTGGAGAAGCAGTGTTTGCCCCGTGTCGCTTGTTAGCCTAACCTCCCAGAGTTTCACGCCACAACGAGCCACAAAACAGAACACCAGCCAGGCTTAATTTATAGAATTAAGATTTAAGCCCTTATTTTTATATAATGATTTATTCTGTAATATGTTGCATACAACATGCTTTTCATTGTAAATAAATGGTCCTAATTCCAAACTTGTCCCTTGTTGTTGTTGTTATTTGTTTTTTTATTATAAGACTAAAGCTGTTACCTGTAAATCTAAATCATGCTTTTATTAAGTATCGGTATCAGCGAGTACTGAAATGCAAGTTCTCGTACTCGTTTTCCAAAAAAGTGGTATAGGTGCATCGTGCATTCCTAGTTTAAAACGCCTTAGGTAAGAATACAAAGTAACTGAATAGTGAAAATTTAGTTAAAACCTTTTATTTTAATTTTTTTACATAGCTTAATATATTGTTTCGAAGACAGAGATAGCTCTAGTTGAACAAGTTGTTTAAAGTTGTGATTCAGCTACCATAAATGTAGCTCATCATTTGGGTTAGTGTGTTTTTGTTATTTAGATTTTTGAGCTTTTTCTTTAAACATAAAACAGAATTATTTTTTTTAATTATTTTTCTTTGTGAACATCAAATAAGAATAATGCAAGCACTGAAAAACAAGAAACTAATTGTTATATTAACCCAAATTACACATAAATCAACGTAAATTTACAGATAAATCAATACATTTTGTAAAACACGACTCCAATCTTAAGTGTGTGACATGAGGTCGATCCTCATACCTTCCTCTTCAGAGGACCAAGCCGAGCAGACTTGGCATCCACTGATGCATACGTGAGCCACAGGCCAGTAGAAACATGCTGCACGAAGCACATGGACTCTCCATACTTGATCTCTGGAATACCCATTCCTTCCACATCTCGTTTCTTAGCCACCTCAATTTTTTCCTGCTCAGTCACAATAAAATAACAATACAGATGCTAAGAAATCATTCATTCATTCAGAGCAAAATCTCAGAAAAAAAGTCCAGAACTTGCCTTTGAAACCCGAAAGCAGAAAGCAGAGTTTTTCGTATTTGCTTTTTCTGGATCCACAATAAGGAGTCCTTTCTCTTCATCCAGACACAGATATCTGCCGGTTGTAATGTGGCGCACCCTGAAAGACTGACCCCACTTCATGTGGCCACCGCTCCATCTGCACTCACCACGATTGAACGTTACCTTCAATGCTTCTCAATCAATGAGTTTTGCTTATCGAAGCTAGCAAATAGTACTTACCCAATGCGAAGAGGCTCCAGTCTCCACAAAGATCTGGCAGTGCTGCATACAGCTCCACCTTCATAATGAGCATTTCTGGTAAAGAGAAGAACATAGATTGTGTTCAAGACAGAACTGTCAATCAGATATCATTTTAATCATGATTAATTACAAGGTTTTGAGTTAACTCAAGATAATTCATGTATTTATAACTGTCATTTTCTAAAATGTAGAATTATTTTAACAAAAAGTGCAACAGCAATGCTTCTAGTGTTCGGCTTTTAAAAATGGCTCACAAATATCTATAGTTAGACTATTATGAGATATAAGTTAGACTGTTATGAGAATAATTACACTATTATACAAAACAGGGATTCGAAAGGGTTTTATATTGAAGATATGATTGACATAGGACAAATTTTGCATTTCGTGATTAACCTCATATAACAGCTGCTCCTCCAGGAAAAAAATCAAACCGTTAAACTGTATTATCAGAACAATAAATCAGAATAGCTCATGACCCATTTGTGAAGAAAAGAAAACAATAGTCTGCAAGTTAAAGTTGATCCAAGGGTCATCTGCATTCCTATCCAAGAGAACTCTCTTAATTTCTGCTTTAATGTAACAAAGAAAATGTATGCTTTTCAATTTTATTGTGCTATTATTATTATTTTTTGATTAAATATTATTTACTGTTATAATTATTAATAAAATTCCTGTCTGTTGTCCTATATGCTTACTTGTTCTGTTTTGTATTTAGTAGTTTGTATGTTTTTTTGCAAAAACAATTTTGTGCTAACATATCAATAAAACATTATACTTGACAGTATATTTAGATGTCTATTTTTACGCATGTATGTTAATACCTTCTCTGGTCATCGCCCTGCTCAGCACCTGGAATTGTTAAACACTCGTCCATGTGACCATGAAAAAGACGCAGAACGTGGCCTCCTGTCAGAAACCCTAAAATATCAGAACATAAAAAAAAACTATTTAAAACAGATATAGAATCAAATTTAATACCTATGTCATAAGATACTTTTTTTGCATAATAAACAGTATGCTTCAAAAATATTTTTTGAAAGCCTAATCATCACAATGTTTTTAAGCATTTACGAAGGTTTTCTCAAACAATGGAAACGCTAATCATGCCTTTTTGAAAAAAAAATTTCTCAATCTCTGACAACCCCAACAATGACTTTTTCCTTTGTGGATTTATGCACGTTTTCTCAATATCTCGTAATCCTAACCATCACTTTTATTATTTTGAGTGAATAGATCTTTTTCTCAAACTATGACACCGCTAAATGTTACTTTTATGGTTTGGGGGGTTTACTAAAGTTTTCTCAAACTCTGGCAACCCTAACCATGACTTTTATGTTTTGAGCATTTTCTCAGACTATATCAACCCCAAGTAGCAACCAAAAACCCTTGTCAGATGAGTTTTACATAAGTATTAAAAAAAAGATCTGTGAAAAATGAATTAAGTTCTAGAACAGAGAATTGATTTATTTTAAAGCCTAAATTATTTTTTTTTCTTTCAGTTTTATACTTCTAAAGACTTCTTAAGACCATGCCAAAATCCTGATTTAAATCATTGTTGCAAAAAATTTTAGTTTATCTTTTAAAACAATAAATGACATACATTTGTTTTTATATATTTCTAAAAAAAATCCCTTTAAAAAAACTCAGGGAAATGTCTTAATTTGGTAGAATTAAACAACATATAGTGATCGTTTATAAAATAGTCTTTTGTTCAGAACTAAAATTAAATGGATAAAAATACCAAAACGAACCTTTATGGATAAAATTAGCTTCAAATTTGCGTTGCCATAAATTACCAATCTTACAACAATTGTGAGAGTGAAATAAACTGAGTATTGAGCTGACCCTCTGCCAGCTCACAGCCGGAGCAGACCGGGTTCATGTTCCAAAGCGTCTGCATGAAAGAAGCGTCCACCATGAGGTCCCCACTGGCATAAGAGAGGTGCTGTTGAGATAGAGGTTAAATAAAAAATACTAGCATAGCCAGATTTCATGTCCAATTTCTAGAGTTAAGCTTTTACCAGGTATCTCTCAGAGGAGACGCTGACCAGGATGATGTCATCCCCGACTCTGACCTTCTCACCTTCAGACCTCTGCTTGGATGCAGGGTGAATGGTCCACCAGCATGCCTCACCTAGAGCGAGATAAATCAATTAACCTTTATTTAACTACACAAGCACACTAAACTCTTTCTGTAAAAGTTATACCTGTTGAGTCCTCTTGTAAGCCCACATCAAATGCCAGCTTATCTGTGAGAGACCGTGATGTTGTCAAACAACTGAGATACTGCATCATGGGAAAAAAGAGAGCATTGATTAAAACTGAAATTTCATTTTTAATTGTTAGTCAATAACAGTCAATGGAAAAGCTTTGCTGTTGATTCTTTGTAGGTTTTATGGAACAACTTTTGATGGTCAGATACCAGCAACACAAGCTTCTGAATGTTTACATACTTCTCTTTCATGATTTCTTTCTCTGCTTTTCATCTCGCTGTTCTTCGGTGTGTTTCCCGTCAGTGTGTATCGAGCGCCATCCGGCATCTCTCTCATGTCTCATTCACAAACAGCCAGCTTTCATAGGTCGTTCCCTTATTAAAATACATCCTATATGGGAGAGCTGAGCTCTTTTTCGTTCTTACCAATTCGATCGAGGTATGTTTACGCACGAAACTTTGCACTGAATATTTGGATGGATGTGTTGCGGCCTTCAGAAGTCATGCAAATAGATTGCTAGCTAAACGTCTGATGAATTTGGTACTGAAAGTTAACACTTGAAGTAGTGGATCTAAATTTCAGATAGAGACGAGTGGCGCGATTATTTTCGTTCCGTCCAGAAAGAATGTGGAGGCTTGCTATCAAGAACATAGAATACCCATCATGTGTATTGAAAATGTGTGATTTGAAAGAGCAACTAAACATTAGATTTGCTAAGGGTGTCGGTCAGTTGTTGTGGTACATTCCCAAATCCTGAAACATGACCCTATGCAAAACAACATTGGTTGTTTGTCATGTCAGTCAAACGACCTCATGAGCAGCTCTGAACCAAAAAAGCAGCCAAAACCCCCAAAAAGCTGACAAACGCATGATTAGCAGCTCATAGTTCAGACTCTATTTCAGTTTCTTTTTTTGTTTGATTTAAGAATAGGTAAGTTTTACTAGCGATATACTATTGACTGTACCAAGAACAACTTAACTGTATAATCATATAAAAATGCTTATGCTATATATAGACTTGACGCCATTAAATCTCTGAAACACATTTGGTCTAAAATGCATGGAATGTTTGTCTATATTTGACCCACCATGCCAGAGTGAGTGTGTCGGAGCAGGATGGCGTGACCATACAATAGCGTACGGTGGCCCCCTCCTTGTGAAGACTAGAAACAAAAAGGAAAATAAATTAACATGCTTCCATATTCATCCATCTAAAATTACATTTCCAACTACAAACACTTTGCCCATAATTGATTTAGTACAGTAAATACCTTAAATATGTATTTACCTCCTTTAGCTAATAAATGTATAACCAGAACTAAAAATTGATTGAGTTTTCTTTTGTCTGTCAAAAGTAGGTAACACCAATTTACAAAAAACTGTACTTTGATCAAAATAGCAAAGCAGCTCTTGAAAGTAAAAAAAATTTAACAGCAAAAAAGAAACCTACCCATTTATCCAAATCGACTGCCTAGAAAAAGAGAGAAATATAAAAAGAAGTTCAGTTGTTGAATAAACTATGAGGTTTTGTTAATGTCAGCGTTGATATGGGTTGGACTGCTTTAGAGTGCTTAGTTTGAATTGAGTCATACAATCAAAGGCCATCCAAAGTTTTTTTTCTGTAAAAAGTAGTAACTCCCATGGCACTCAAGGACAATTTAGAGAAATTACATGATTACCAGATAATTAAAACAGCTAAGAGTATAAAACAATATTTAAAGATTCAATTTTAAAGTTTATGGTAAAAGTCTTTTGAACTGTTCCGCAATGTTGCAGAGGAAGAGGAGGGCAGGAGCTGTCACAGGAAGTAAAAGGGAATGGATACAAGTATGAGTACATAAGAAGTCATTAAGGAATGAAGAATCTCTAATGTCTTGAGAGTTTTCAAGGTCACAAGAAGTTATTTCAAATTAATATAAAACGTAATAGAAACTTTAATTATACAACCATGGTCAGTAGTTTTGCAGAGTAATGGAACATTTTTTAGACCAAAACGGTATATTTACAAACGCAGGTACAAACTATTGCATGAACTAGACAAAAGTTGATCAGAGAGGGAAAAGACCTTTTTTTGGTCTGACTTGAAAAAAGCCACACACAAAAAAAAACAATGGCCACTTTAATAAGAAAGTATAATGAATGAGCTGGATAAGAAATTGCTTTAAAGTCTCATTCTCTTTCCATGTCTTTCCAATCTTTTCCTCTTTCCAAGATGGAAAAATTATGTCACTCATGAAGTCTTTTAAGAGTGACTTGGCAAGATTTGGAATTGACAAAAACTGCAACTAAAAAATTAATAAAGATGCTAAACCAACATGTGCTGTAAGTTCTGTATGGGAAGATGAAATCTTCCCCATAACCTCTGAATCACTGAACTTTTATTATATAGTTATTAGTAGAATTGGTGCAAAGACAACTAAAAACCAAATTTTGAAACTATGAGCTGCTTTTTGATGCTGACTGCATGTACCTCATTGAGCTCAGTTGTGTTGGCCAGCATCTCCTGCAGCGCCCGCACAGATAAAGACTGCTCCAGAATGAAGACGCATATAGCCAGATCGGGAGGACAGTTCTAGTTTTGGAAGGTAAAGGTGTCAGAGATCTGAAAGTTTGAACATATTTTGGACTAAATTGCATATAATAGCAATGACTTTTAAGAAGAGGACATACCTGGGCATTAGATGTGGTTTCTAAAAAGCACAGTCGATTACCAAAACCCTCGCAGGACAGACAGAGTTTAATCTGCTCCTTAAGGATGGTAGCTGTGCACTGAAGAACCACCTGGTCATCCTACAACAAAAACATTTTTTTTAAATAATACCTTTCATTGAATTAGTAGATTTAGAGGGGGTCTCTTAAATTATTTTATACTGCTTCAGGGGGACTAAAAATTTCACCTGAATGATGTGATGTGTTCCATTCTTTCCCAGAAAGAACACTACCAACTAGTAGGTGTTTAAAGCTGTTGATTGACTTGGTAGACATTTGGCCAGGACACCAGGGTTACACCCCTAAACTGTCTTTAAAGAGAGAGTTTGTTCTTTTATTGAGTATCTATGCTTAAAACCTTATTCAAAAGAGGATCCTATAATTAAACTGGTGAGTCAGAACCCACATGTAGTAATCATCCCCTTGCTCGATACCCCACTACACTACGTAGTGTGACATGACAAGGAAAATTGAATTACCCGCAAAGCAAGTTTTAACAGAAAAACAACAGAATTGTTTTAGATTTATAGCCCCTTTTGATCCCAACATTACATTTTATAATCTCATGTCTTTATAACATCAAAAGACCAAATGTATCATCTCATCTGTATGTAAAAAGTAGTGTGGGCTGTTTTTTATTTTTTCCACACTTTTGTTCTAATTTAGTGTCTTTTATTACTGTTCATAACAGGAAAAATGAAGAAGACATATTGTCGCCACCACATAGGGATAGACAGTCACAGTACTCTGAGAGACAGACAGTCACAGTTCTCATAGAGACTGTTAGATAAATATTACAGATTTTAGAGATATCTTAGTATTACTTCAAAGCGTGTTAGTTATCTGGCAAGAAGTCTGTTTAAACTGCATTAAAAGGAATTGTAGGAGAAAGGTCAGATATGGAGAACTAAGATAAGGCAACTATGGACATCTGTGAGACTGCGTGCAGGACAGAGGAGGCTCTAGTGAGCAACACGTGAACTGGACATACCCAGTGCATGCACCTGCTATGTGGATATAAGCAGAAGACAATGAACTTTTTAGTTCAGACTGCATTATAAAAGGTATATAGGTTTTCAATGAGATGAGGGAAGATACAGCAGTTCGTCTCCGACATCAGAGATACCAGCTGATGATGGATGGCCAGAACTGAGTAAAGAAAAGACTTATAATTTGAGAATCAACAACAAACTTTATACTGTTTTACATTATGATGACTATTACATTTTAAAAGATATGAGTCTTCTGACCAAGTGTTGAGCAACTTATGGCAGATTTTACTTACTAACCTGAGAATAAAAAAATGAAGATGTCAAGGATTAATTGAATACCATAAAACAAGACAGACAGTCACAGGCCTTATAGACATAGACTCAGTCCTCTTAAAGATGGACAGTCTCAGTCTTCATCAACAGACAGTCACAATTCTCTTAGATGGACAATCTCTGTCTTCACAAAGACAGTCTCGGTCCACTTAGAGACAATCACAAGCATCTTAGAGACAGATAGTTACAGTTTTCTTTATGACGGACAGTCTCATTCCCCCTGGAGACATTCCCAGTCCTCCTAAAGACAAAGTCTCTGTCTTCAAAGAGGCAGACAGTCTTAGTCTTCAAAGACACAGTCCAAGTCCTCTTAAAGACAAACAGTCTCAGTTGTCAAAGAGAAAGACAGTCTCAGTCTTCAAAGAAACAGACAGTCTCAGTATTCCAAGAGACAATCACAGTCCTCTTAACGTCTTACAGTCTCACTCTTTAGAGACAGACGATCTCAGTCTTTAAAGACACATTCCCAGTCCTCTTGTAGACAAACAGTCTAAGTCTTCAATGAGGTAAACAGTCTCAGTCTTCAAAGAGACAGTCACAGTCCTCTTAATGACAAACAGTCTCAGTCTTCAGAGAGATAATACTGTCTGTCTCTATGAAGACTGTGAATGTCTGTCTTTATAAATACTGAGGCCGTTTGTCTAAGACAGACAGTCTAATTATTCCTAGAGACAGTCAGTCACAGTCCTTGAAAAGAAGGTCAGACTCAGTCTTCATAGAGACAGTCACAATCTTCTAAGAGACAAATTTGGACTTTCAATTTGAAGAGCATTCTAAAGTTTACACTTATCAACCTTTGCTTCGCACAGAATGCAGAGCTGAACCTTGGCTCCCTTACAAACAGCTTAAGACAACTTATGTTATTTGTTACAACATCTCCATAACACACTTCACTGTTATATCACTCAGAATTTGTAACCTTGATCAGAACACCAATGCCCTAATTTTGAATGTGGCTCAAGTTACTGCCAAAACACGTGATGGGGCTTAGAAGAGAACAGTCAATGAAGATATATTGAGTCAAGTTTTAAATGGTGCTTGTAAAAATTATGCCAACATTTTGGTAGGGAATATAAATCAACAGCAAACACTTGATATTAATTTAATTCTGTGATCAATCTTATTTTAACAACATTAAAAATACCATCACATGTATTCCTGATTTGTTTCAACATAAATTTAAAATGTATTTGTTTTTCTTAGATGTAGTGTTTGCGTGATTTATATGGTGTGGTCTTGTCCTTGACAGCCCTTTATGATGTTGTATTATGTATGCAAGTTTGTCATCTGCTGAGACAGATGACACTAGGGTTGGAATGTTACCCACTGGGCCATGGAAAGCCTTACCCTCCCTGATACATTCTGTTAGCAACCCAAGACCTACAGCTTCAGTCGTGACAATGCAGTCACTGAGAGATTTCAGTAAGATATTTTCACTTCAGCTCTTCCAATTTTTCTGTGTATAGTGCTTATAATTAGTCAAAGCAGCAGAGGTAAGTTGATGAAATATACACCGCAGCATTCAATGTCGGTCTCATTGAATTGAACTAGGGCATTTTTTTTAAGGAAGAAATCATTAAAAAAATTGAGAACTGAACATCCAACTTAGTTAGATTAGTAGTTATTAAATTTGCTAAGGACAACTTGAGTTCATGAGCCGGCTTATGGTGCTTAATGATGTATTGTGTTTTTGAGCAGTTTGGAAAGTAGGTCCAAGGACATGACTGGATGTCATCAGCCAATCATTGTTGGTATTGAGCTTACAGAAATAAATAAATTACATTGATTTGCTGTTTTTATTCATTCAAAATTATTATTGGGAAGCTAACTAATGTCAGTGCACAAATGCATGAAATCTATTTTAAAAAATGTTGTGGGAATTACTTCCTGAAATTATATATTTTTAAAAACGAATATTCATTTTCATTATGTTCTTTTGCAGTGCTATTTTAACCTCAGTGCTCAGCTAGTAAACAAACTTATAAATAGATGAGCTTTTAGCCTGGATTTAAATGTGACTAAAGTTTTAGCTCATCTAATCTCTCCTGGAAGCTGGTTCCAGATGCGGGCAGCATAGTCACTGAAAGCAGACTATGATTTAAACCCAATGATCTAAGCGCTCTGTTTGTCTTGTACAGAGTAAGAATATCTGTTATGTACTTTGGTGCTGAACTGTTTAAAAATGAACATGATTTTCCTTTTAGTCAGTCTTTAAGTCTAACATCTACCACTAATTAATACATGATGTTTTCTTTGCAAATATAAAATAAAATTGTAATGTTTAATACATGTTTTAGCTAATAAAGGTAACCATGAACTGCAAAGCTCTAGAGACTGTAATAAAAGAAGGAGCACTTGTAATAGACTATTGAAATAGACTGTAACAAACAGGTGTGGGTTCAAAAGTTGCTAATCCCAACACTGTATATAGCCTGAGTGCTCACAAACAACAGCAGCAATGCACTCTGTGTCTCAAACTACTTCTACGCTGAATAAACAATGGGTAGACCAAACATTTTAGATCTTTTATAAATAGCTACTTCAAAATGTCGTGACCACAGCACAGTCAAGCATGGATTTCAATTCACTAGGTTTTGGATAGATAGAGGACGAGTTTCAATGATCAGCATCTGATTTATTTGAGCTCTACATTACTGTTACTTCTTGAACATCTTTGCACACGGTATTTAGTCTATGGCCTAGATTTCTTGACAGTACTGGTGTCATACTTCTCTGCACAGTGCCAAGTGTTAAGTCTCATTTCAAACAGTGACAATCCAAACGCTCCACTGCTCTGTGTATAAATAGACAAACAATGCAAGCAAATCCACACACCTGGTCTTGTCACTCCACATCCTTCCAAAACCACCCATGAATCTCCCAGAGAAACTTAGACCAATGCTAATTATTACTGAGATAGTTGACTGTTTCACCATTCATCTCCATATGAAGTCAGTTTATTATTTATAGCCTATTATAATGTATTAAAACTGAAATCTGAAGCCTGGTTGAAAGTATTAGAAACCTATAGCAAAACAAAAATAATACAACTGGTGACAACAAAAGTTTAGCATTGTTTCTCAATGTCATTATTTTGTCACGTCAAAAGAAATAAAAAAATAAGTACATAAATTCAGCAGGCTCATTGAAACTTGACTCACAGTCCGCAGGAACTGGATTTCCTCTTCTCCCTCAGCTCCTTCCGCCATGGTGCTGGATATCTACAGGAGCCCACTAGACACCGGGAGCCTTTGGTCCTTTCTCTCCTCGCTGAGATAGATCACAGCCTCTGGCTCTTGGTACCACAGGCTGCCTGAGTGTAGGAGCACTGAGTTTCCAGCTCTGGTAACTGTGATTCAGACTCAGAGAGGTAGAGACCAGGGGAGGAGCCGTTGCCTTGTACTGAACAATTAACAATCACACTGTTACTTTAACTATGAACAGGAAAAAGTATATCTGTTAGGATTAAAGAAATGTAAAAGTATAAAAAAAAAATGACAAGATTTTTCTATTTTTTGCGTAAATTCAAGCTTTCTATAGAATGCTTGGTAAAAATAAAAGGACTATTAGACTGTTTCACAATGTTGCTAGACAAAACTCAAAAGTTGAATCTTTTAATCTACAATCTTTTTTGTAACTGGACTCTAGACGCTCAGCCTTAAGAGAAAACTGTCATGGTAAAAGATCTAAAACCTAATCACCATTGAGAAAGACAAGATAGTAAAAGTCTATAGACAGTTATTTTCAGATAACAAGTATAGCCCTGTGGTTGGAACTTTATTTGCCACAGAAACTAACATCCAAGTCCAAGGTGAGGTGGGCAAAAATTAGCTTCAACCTTTATGTGACGCATGTGATTCTACAAATTAAACTCCTCTTGTCTTTTTGGAGCTACTTTTGTCTCTTAAAATAGGATTGGACCTTGTGTCCAAGTTTTCTGTCCAGGACTTTGGTGGTGTTATAAAAGATTAGGAGTCAAACCCTTTTTATCTGAAGATGGACTGAAATTTACTCCTCTTACCCATTGTTAGAACCAACAAGAAAATCTTTGAGCTGTGGTATATATAACAGAAAAGACAAAATATCAAATATTTGAATTATTCTGCAAGTATACGTTTGATAAAAACAATTCTTATTTGTCATGTTTTGCAGTTGAACTATTTGACAATTTAACGGGATTGAGATGCTTTAATTAGAGAAACAGCATATAGTCACAAGCAGAAACTTTTTATTATTATATCTAACGCCTGCAGATATTGAATTACATACAAAAATTATTCTGCATGCTAATTGCTGTGCAATGCGTTTGCAGTAATCATGTACCGACTTTAAGATCTCCTCACACTTCGCATGACCATGAAGAGTAGGTTAGAGGGTGCAGAGATTCCTTGTATTATTCAGCAGACTAAATATCAAACTCATCACACTATTTCAGATATTTATAATATAGTTCAACTTTTTTTTTTTATATAGTGCGCTGTAAAACACCATGTTATTTTATACTTCCAAAGAGTAATCGGAAAAGGTGTTTACTGATTTTGCAGCTCATACACATTCCTTTGACAATTTGCTCGTTGGTTATGATACAACTCGATTGTTACTTGTAACGCACAACAGCCTTAATAAAATCAAATTGGTTAGATTAAATAAAACTTTATTGCATAGCGCAGAGAATGCATTTCTGTGTCAATATTATCACACTTGATTAAGCACACTTATAAAACATATAGAAAACATTCAATCGTGTTAAGTCTACAAGTATATATAAACCATAGAAATACCTATACATGAAGCATTATATAAAATACATACTCAAAGACCTTTTCTAAAAACCCAATAAACAGCAAACGAATGCAAACAGCTTTTATTAAGAACAAAGAAAAATGGTGACACCTCACAAAGCTAAAACAAATAAAATCTTTACCCATAAATAACAATATTACCATTTTACAATACAAGTCCTTGATGAAGAGAACTTAATCAATAAAAAAAAAACAGCTCAAGTTTTAAAGTGGTAAAGGGTTCCACTTAGACATGCGCACATCATGAGAAGGCCAGCGGGGAGAGTCTCTGTAGCGCCTTCTAGTGAAAGAACGCTTGAATTGAAAGGAAGGAGGAGAAAGATCACATCTGCTGCTTCGGTCATCTTCGGTCAGAGAAGAAGTCAGTGAACCGAATGGTGGAAACTCAAAAGGAGGACTGGGATTAGGCCAAGTGGTAGCGTCCTTGTCACGTTCATGCAGAGGTGAGGCTTGATCAGTTCCATAATCCTCAACTGAGCTTGTGTCTCCAAAAAGATTTAACGGCACCATCTGCTGGAAGAACATTGGAGATGGAAGATCAAGGTCTGTCTTAGGCCCACTAATGTGACATTTCTCATCCAGTATCTTATGAAGTTCAAGCTCCATTTCTTTGGACGCAAACCTGGGTTCCGTTTTGTCAGATGCAGACAAAACATAATCTTGATTTAGATTTACTGGTGAAAATGGAGAATCCAGCTCTACTTGCTTTCTCAGTTGAGTTTTGAAGGACCTATTGCACACGTCCTGACGAGTAAAAAGAATAATCGGCTCCTGATCAACTGACTCCACACCTGAATCGGGACTAACGTCACTTAATCCTACATAGGCTTGATTTGCTGGTGGCGAACTTATGTCATCTTCCACTGGTGATCTCTCGGACACACCCTCATGACTAATGGAACGCCCAAATCTGCGAGCTCCCTGTCTCTTAAGCCGTGTGCCTTGTCTTTGAAGAGATTCTTGAGGTTTATCCAGAAACTGAGGTGCTGCTTTTGACGTTCGGAGAAGCAAGGTCAAAGCACTGAAACCTCTGAGGCGCTCAGCCATAGACAATCGTTGATGGGGTCTTTTAAAACCCAGAGTGGAATCAGTCATCTTGTCCTGCTTGTTAATCTGTTTCTTCCTCAAGGTTACATGTGGTTGCTCATTTGGTAGATTTCTGAACCAGTCAGTGTTGATGGTTTCTTGCTCAACTCTGACATCTTTTTCTCCTTCATGCATTGTATTCGTACATGCCTCAATAGTCACTTCTGGAAGGCTTATCGATCTACGAGGACGAGCTCTGTGCTTGGCTTTTTTGGACTCCTTCCGTGACGGCTCATCCAAGTTCTTCCCCTTTTCCTTACTCTCTACTTCTAGTGCTACACTTATCTGAGCAACTTCGTTTTGAACAACGGGTTGTTGTACATTGCATTCGGTTGATGGATCTGAGCTCTCATTTTCAAGTACAGTCCAGCATTCATCATCCCCATCCTGTACCTCTCTGTCCTTTACCTGAAAGCAACACGTCTCAGAACCTACGTTACAACGTCATTTGTGATTTCAGCAAAACTGCAGTTGAGGAGATCCGGGTCATCTTCAACCTCGTTGCCAATGATAACTGAAAGAGAGTAATTTCAATGTCGTATAAAAACCGGAAATAATACATTGACTTAATATATGATCTTCGTGAATTGTACAGACGTCCTGTAAACTTGACAAAAATCCTTTTCAGTAAGTTTTAAATAAAATCAACGAACTAACAATAGCTATTATGACTAGGTTTAAAATTTGAATATCATTCAAGTAAAAAGGAAGGCTAAAATAAAAAAATACTTTATAAATTTGTCACCAATTAATCAGAATTAGAGATGTATTAATATTTAGTCACCTACATTTTTTAAAACAATGTTCTTGCTGAAACAATGCTGAAAGCCTGTTGTGATGATTAAAATAAAAAGACACCGGCACCTTGTTGTCTGCGTGTAGTGATGTGGCGAGCTGCGAATTGTGTAGCGTAATAAAGGGGGCCTTTCCACGAAGCATGTGCTTCATTTTGTGATTCCCAAGTCACAAAAATTCAATACATTACACATAATATCATCTCTCATCACGATATATTCTGGCTTGCTCACTTCATTATTGCTCACTTCAATAAAAAAAATTTAAGGTAGTTGAGGGTTATTAAGGAAGCAGCGATAGTCTGATAGTCTTGAGGGTCAAATATTTGTGATAAATGAATTTAAAGATGGCACCTTTAACATAAGCACTACGGCAGTCTTTGTTTTGATACGCCTGAAGAAAAAGTATTGTATCATTAAACTAATTCACTTTCTTGTAGTAGCCCTATAGAGAACTTTAAAACACACTTGAATTAAATTCACCTTGGTTACAGAGACATATTTTAACTTCCTTTCTGAATGCCAGAAGGAAGAAAAATTTTGTTGTAATGTACACATCTGCATGGTTAAGTTTGAATATTTTTAGTTTGAAATGTTTCACTTTATAAAGGGCATCATTGTACTGTCCAAAAATATTTTAAGAACGTGTTATCGACTTGACTTATTAATTGAAACCTTAATATTAATTTATGCTATGACTTGGTTTTTAAAAGGACAGTGCACAGTCCTAGCCATAGACCAAATGTTTGACATTTTGCAGGTTTCGGTGTCCTTTTTATCGTAAATCTAACAAATCTAATTTAGCATAATCCATAAAAACAACCATTAAAGAAGGGTGTGTTTTTATATGATTTACATTAACTGACTTTGCAGTCTTGCCTCTTTAATATGAAGATTCAGAGAAAAAAATTATAGATATCCAAACCTCTTTCTGGCCCATCAATAAGGATAACTGGTATCGTGGTAGATGCATCTGCACTCGGCAAGACCTTTTTAGAGATTGACTGTTCTTGGTGTTCTTCTGCACAGCTTGCAGGGACTTTGTGTGTTGGTGCCACCAAAACCTAAAAAATATGAGTGATCAAACCTACAATACAACCAACTTAAAATAAGATGGTAATAAGCTTTTCTTACCTGGTTACTGTTGCTGCTAATAGATCCAGTGAAAAATCTGAGTGATCGTTTTCTCCGGTGCACCTTTTCTTCTTTTATTGGGGGCCTATAAACCACAAAATCACAAAAAATTGAGAGTTAAATTCTTTATAGATTAAAATAGCTAGTTCATGCATCAGTTAACCCATAACCACACGCACATGGGTACTTTTTAAAAGAAAACTTGCCCACACTGGCCTTGATTTTATACTCAACACCCTTCATAGCACTGACAAGAGCAAGTCAATCTGCAAATACTTCTTGAAGCTAAAATAATATTCCCCTGTCAGAAGCCTCAATAAAATAGAAATGAGCACCATAATTTCACCTTCAAAAGCCCTTACCTTCATAGGCATCACAAGCTTGCCACGCTTTCTGTATTTGTAAATATCCATTTTAGGAAATTAAAATAGATCATATACTTGAGAGATTTCCTCTGTTCCCTTGTCTTGGTTTTCTTTTTGGAAGTGGTGGGGATGGAATCTTCTTCAGTACACTTTTCCTCTAGGAGACTTTTATCTAATGTGCTTCCTAGATTTTTAAAAGAAATCTTACAGTTGATACCAATAAACTATTAAATGCTGGGTTTGAAAAATTTAGATCCCAGATAAATAGACAAACCTTCCGGATGGGTGATGGGCATCGTCGTGTCCTCTCTAAGGTCATGCAGAGACCGCCTTATCAATTGAAGCAGCATATGAAGAAACATGTTTTTTGAAGGGCCAAATAACACTTATTTTTAAGTGTCAGACAGTTTAAAAACGAAACCTTTTCCTTGCGGATTCTTCAAGATCAGGAAGGGATTCTTCTGTGGCTTTGCGTTTCACTGTAATTGGTGACTGAGGTGTGGGACTTTTTGAGAGGGGAGTTACTGAGGAACAAAAGAAAAACAAAAAACATATTTTCTATTGAATTGAGCTACGTTCACAAATGAGAAAACTTACAAAATAAAACAGTACTCACTTGGTGTGCCATCCAAAAAAAATTGGTGGTCCTGTACGACTTGGTTTCAGTTTAGAAAAAGCATCCACAAATATTTCTGAGAAGAATTTAGATTAAACTTATTGAAGTACAACTGGTTGAGCTTCATATAGCATCTTCAGAGCAAACTTTATTGTACATGCAACATAATACGTATGAAATATTCTGGCATCTCACCACCAACGCTTCGTCTCCGCTGCCTCCTCAGACTTCTGTAAACACTGAGTCCAGACCTCTTACTGAACATAGCTCCCCCTGCAGGAGAAGGTGTGTCAGTTCCCTCTGGTGATTTTGTGGCCCCCAGCAGACATGATGGGATGACGCCTGAGAGAAATTCACAGGAGTTTAACTGAACTGAGGATGGAATGAACACAAATCAGCTCATTCGATTAATCTTTACCAATGCGATTGGCATTAAGAATGAGAGATTTGATGACTGCCGTCTGCTGGTCTAAATGCTTCTCTGTGTCTAGATTGAGTTTATAATGTTGTGTTGGACATTGGAGTAGATTGGGGGCGATAACAACAGCCAAACTGCTTGCATCCATTCGATTCTCACTGCATCTGTTGAAAGACATACACATAAATCACCCTAATTGTAGTTTATTTACTATAATATTATATTATACAAGACCGCTCAGTCAGAAAAATAATTCCGAACGCTTTTGTCTACCTTGGATGACCACAACTCTGATTTTCTAACTAAACATAAAAGTAAAATAAATGAGGCGGTAACCCCTGCATTTACATACAGGGTATCTAAGGTAAATTTTAGGACTTTTTAAGACTATTTAGTTTAGAATCAAATTAAAACCTACGTCATAACATCAAAACCACATACAAAACTTGTTTGCATAATAAACACATTTTTTACATGTTTAAAACACTAACCATGCCTTTTACAAAGTTGAACATTTGTGACCATTGCCAACTGAGGCAACCCTAACCTTCATTTTTAATTGTTAAACATTTAGGAGCATTTATCAATATCTGGAAATCTGAACAACCACTTTTAAAAATTTGAGCATTTAAGGGAGTTTTCGATATCTCTAGAAACTCTTACAATCCCTTTTTTTATAACCCTAACCTTCACTTTTATAATTTTTGAGTGTATATGAGCCTTTTCTCCAACTAGGGCATTGCTAAACGTCACTTTTATGTTTTTAGTGATTTACAAACTTTCTCAAACTCTGGCAACTCTAAAAAATTCTTATGTTTTTCAGCATTCATGCACATTGAAACACTAAACCTTTTTTTTTTTCCAATTATCACTAAGCTTTTCCTAAAACTCTGGCAACCCCAAGCAACAACAAAAAAAAATGATTTAAGATCGAGATCAGTGAATTTATTCTTTTACAATATCTAGCATAAAAAATGTATTGTAGGTTTAAAACAGTTATGAGTATGAGTTTAATCATCATAAAAACAATGCTGTCACGTTCTCCAAAGACGTTTGGTCAACATACACAATGAATGTCCCCAAAAAATCCCCAAACTGGAATCAGAAGTCCAACCTCGATGCGACTTGGCTGAGAAAAGTGCAGATATATCGGAGCGTGCACACACTTGGTGCAGGAAACAAAGCTGTTATGAGAAGAGTCGTTCTGTTTCTGGCACCATCCTGGTCGTGTGCCATCTCGAGTCCCTGGGCCTGAATCAGGGGGATCTGAAGCTCCGTCGGGATGAGAGGGGAGGGCAGCTCACGTAGAAACTGCTTGATGAGAGACGCAACATCACAGGGCTGCAGGAGAGCCACGTGAGGCGGATGAAAGATGGGTTTGCCCTGCTCCAAGTCTGACTGCAAAATAAAAGCACTCTACTTTATTACTTCTTTAGACATGCGTGATAAAAGTCAAAAGATAATGTGCCACATCCCAATCAGAATACTTAAACTGCACCCTTAAAGTAGATACTTATTGTCAGAAGAAAACAGAACATACTTTTTAGTGTGCAAAACGTGATTATGGGTTGCCTGGGACGCACTAAAATGTCTAATGACTTAAGCAGTTACATCATTACACACAACATCCCTTTCATTCATAAAAAACACTATATTGCTATTATTTATTTCTATGGTTTTTTTTTTTTAAAGGTGCCATTTTATATGGACAGCTAGCTTATTTGGGCACAAGAAAAGAAGCCTCCTCCTGCCCAGCTGCAAAGCATTGTGGGAAATATCAGCCAGTCCAGAATCTAACTGGTAGAAGTACACATACGGGCACCCATGAAAGTGTGGACAGTGTGCCAAATGGGACACACAGATGCACCACAAGCAAAGCATTACATTAATAAACAACCGATACATTAAAAGCATTTTACCTTATTTAAAAGTTGAATTCAAGTCGTTTTAACTTTCATTTTCTTAATAGCTTTTTATTGACTTGAGCGAGTTAGCCCAGTAATCTGTATTTATTTGTGTTTTCTAGTGCTTTTATAGAAATATTTCTTTTGTAGCACATACTCGCTGTTTTTTTTTTTGTACAAATTTTGTGGATCACTGACAGTTGTTTTTGATGATGTAAAGTAAACTATCACTAAAAACACGAGGAAGATTTATGACTCAAGAGCATTTTCTCAACGACAACCAAAAACGGTTCTCAAAAGCATAGCAGGATTGAGTTTTTCTAAAATAAAACATTTGGCCAAGAAAAAAAACCTATGCATGAAGTTTTAAATGTGTGTTATTTACTGAAGAAGATTATGGCCACTGAAGAAATGACTTCTTTCCCTAATAATTCTGACTTTTTTTTCTGTCATAAATCTTCTTTAAGAATTCTGACATTTTTCCTTTGAAGTCTGACTTTTCCCCACCGAATTTTGACATTTTTACATAGAATTCTGACTGCAATCTCAATTATGTAACGTAAAGTGCACATAAAAAGCATGAACCTACCCTTACAGTTCTGATGCGATTTAGGGAGCCAGTCTTTCTGAAGAGACCCTCGGTGTGGAAATGCTGTGACAGAAACTCACAGGCCTCAACCAGGAACCTGGAAGCCAGCACGTTAGGTGATTTTGATGTCAATAAATACAACATTGTGTGCGGATTCAGTTGAATGAAAGCAGAGAAATAGTGTAAACATACTGAGGAACTGAAGTGTCAGAAACACGATGTTGGGGGAGCAAGTGCAGGTCACGTCCAAAGGCAAAACGTGGAGACACATTTTCCTGAGAGACCAATTTGGACGTTTTGTAAATTAAAGTTGTTCATTGAAAAAAAAAAAAAAAAAAACAATTGCCTGCTGTTTTGAGGAAGATGTTGGCGGCTCTTTACCTGGAGCTGTGTTTGTTCACAGGTCGAGTTTCCGTTCAGAAAATGTTTCCAGTTTTTTACTCGGATTCCCACAGCTTTGAGCGCGCGAATTATCGCTACCACGCGCAAACGCTCTTCAGTCAACCCCGCCATTTTCTTGATGGCTTGCTCAGCAACAAGGTTCAAAATTCGGTAGGTAAAATTATAATGCGTTGACGTTTCACTGAGTTAAGTCGTAAAAAGATTAAAACAGGTTAAAATAAGCTAGTGTAAGTGCTTGCGGAGACGTTTCGTTGAGTCCGCGAGATTGCTTCCGCTCGCCCGGCCGTATGCAAATGAGGCAGCTTGATTTAAGTAAACAGACGTACAACTATTTTTAAGTTCATTGTTCAACTTTTATTCCTTGATAATAATGATTTTCATAATGTTCTAAATGTATTGTATTCAGTTATTAGTGTTAACAAAAAGCTGTCTTTTATTCTGAAATAACAATTATTCATCAAATCATGAATTTGACGTACAACTATTTTTAAGTTCATTGTTCAACTTTTATTCCTTGATAATAATGATTTTCAAAATGTTCTAAATGTACTGTATTCTGTTATTAGTGTTAACAAAAGCTGTCTTTTATTCTGAAATAACAATTATTCATCAAATCATGAATTAACCCATCATACAAAAGTCATGATTTTCCTCAAATTATACAAAGAAGATCCTGAACTTAAACGGACATTTATAGTTTGTAAACAGTTTACAGTTAGTGATTGTCATCCACTTTGTCTATCTTCAGTGTTTAACACATTTCTACAAATTTTGATATAAAATATACTCAGGATGTCGATTAAACCAGATTTAAATATAACTAATCTGTTTTTCCAGTGGTCGTATTTATCCATACATGTATAAAGAACTCGCTTAAAAGGTGCTATAATGTTTATAATAAATATTTGACCTTTCTGTTTTTTTTTTTGTTTTTTTTTAGTGGGTGGTGTAACAGCCATCAAGCTGTTTTGAGCTCCTAAAAAAAACAACAACTACGCTAACATGCAGAAGCCAAGCTGACATTAACTTTATATTTAGATGAGGGAACAATACGAAAACATGCAAATTTCTGAAAAGTAAAGTTTATTTAGTTCTTTAAGCTAAAGTGATTTTACTCTAGCTTCCCTTCCTCAATTAGTTTAATCAATGCAAATGTAAAGAGCATGAAGACTTACATGCAGAGGTTAAATAAGCACACTGATTTTTTTTAAAGAGAATTACAAATATTGTAAAATAAAGTAATCTTGATTATAATCAAGTTTAGTGTAACATTACAACATTCTGATCCCGTAAAACCCTTTCATGTTTTCACATTTTATAATCAGAATGCCCTGTATATGATTCCATGAGGAAAAAAACATTTGAAATCTAACAACTTAAAAGAAATCCTCCCAGTTCCTAGCAAACTATTACATTTTATTTTCAAAACTGACTGACCATACTTGTTTTAATAATTGAGAAAAATATATTTTTAAATAAGTTTTAGACCTTTTTCATACCAAATACAACATGTAGCCATGAAATAACTTTTGCTGTTGTCTTGGCTATAAACAAACATTTTATAACCACAGTCAGAACGACACACTGCTTCGATAAATTCCAAAGTGGTCACATAATTAGATTAACAGTACACATTTACAGCAGATGAAAAGGACTTAATGGACTACCGCTGACCATTACAAATACACTGGCAACATTCCTCACCTTTTTCATGATGCAAACCTTGCCAACAATGTTGGAAGTTCTCAAAGGAAATCTAACAGACAAACAACCAAACAAGTAATCCTCTCATAACAAAAGAACACTTCAATAATGAATTTGAGCAGTTTTGGGTAGGTAAACGATCCGTTTTATTGGGAACTGATTTAGCAATGAGCAAAAGAACTGTCTGGTCTTTAAACATGATGAAAAGACATTTGAGAAACTCTTGATGTACAATGACTCTGCTTTATAAATAAATGACATTTCACAGGTAGTGCACCACGGTTGCATTTCATTTCATGTTTGCAACAAAGTCTTCTCCTTTCTTGATGGAGCCCTTCAGTTCAGCCATGGCATCAGCTACCAGCTTCTCTTCAAATGCAGAGAGCTTACCGAGCCCAAGGTTCTTTTCAATGCCGTTTTTCTAGAATAAACAACAAAAAAAAAACATTTAGTTGGCTTCAAGGAATAACACCAGTCAAAAATGCTCATGTATCGAGCAAAACTTACCCCGAGCAAAAGAGGCGTAGAGAAATATTTGCATTCTGTTTCTTCCGATCTCACAAACGCACATTCAACAACACCCTCTTTTCCGTTCATGGCATCGAGCAGGGAGAACGTGAACCTGGCTCCAGCATATGCCATGGAAAGAGTGGCAGAGCCTATAGAGACAGATCACAGGGAAGGTTTAATATTAGAGTTGCTATGACTAAACATCTCCTTTAAAAAAAGGAACCAAAAATGTATCAACAAATGAGAATCCAATTCACCTGCACCAGCCTTAGCCTTCACAACCTCAGTTCCTGCCTCCTGGATCCGCCCAGTCAGAGCTGCTAGCTGCTCAGCAGGGAACTCCACCTTGGGCGTGCACTAAAATCATGATAGAGAGACAACAATGACATTGGCATTCAATTTTTTCCCTCAAATGGTGCATTTTCAGCACAAGATTGAGCTTTAATAAGCCCAAATTAATGAGATATAGGATTTTCATAATCACATAAGAACTGAATCATGTCGCTCAAAGTAAAACCTAAACCTTAAAGAACACGCCCATTTAGTTAGCCATTAATTGGATTGTGGACGCATGTATACGCCCAAAACATGCTCATAGATTTCATCACAAAAAAAAAAAAAAAAGATTTCCGACCTGTGAAATGACAGGAATGATTGTTATTCCAGCATGACCTCCAACAACGGGTACGTTGACTCTGGCGGGATCAAGGCCCTGTGGAATAAAGTAAATCACAAAATAGATCAAATTATCTATAACAATTATACATAGCCACTGAACACCGGCAGAATGAGTGCTCGAGTCAACCAGAAACTTCCTGTTTCTGCCAGTCAGCAGATTTCCATTGATGGCCAGGTTAAAGTTGCTCAAAAGCCAAATAAAACATGTTTAAAGTCTCAAATTTATATAACAAATTTTATTCTTAAGCTATGCTCAGACTGCAGCCTAAAATGAATCAAATATTATTTTTTGTGCCCAATGCCATCTGTATCTTATATTTCAGGAGAGTCTGAACAGCTCAATTACGATTTTTTCAAATCCTCCCGGGTCACTTTCATTTGTGGTTTACATATAAAAAAAAATTATGCTAAAGTGACAGATTTAAAATAAAAAGTAGAAGAAGTACCAGCTTTGTTGTGGCGATCTCACACAAATGCTGATTCCGAAAGAGCATTCTGCACCTTTCAGAGTGAAATCTGTACATTATTTAGGAGTAGGGCTACATGACCAAGCCATAACCGTAGATGGAAAGGGCAGTCTGACGCCACGAATGCGTTTGCAACAAGAATGGAAGTTTAGATTTTTATTTTGCCCCATTAAAATCCAGCTTTCTTTTAATGACAGGTCACCAAGAAGCAAATCGCTGACTTGACCAACTGCAAGCCTGCAATGTTTTAGCAGAAACCTATAGACGAGGTCACATTACAACATACTGGTAACAGAGTTTACTGGTATGAACAGTACTCACTTTAAGCTCAGCAACAAAAGTGTTTGCTCTGACAATATCCAACGTTGTTACACCAAAGACTTTGTTTGGGTTATAGACACCATGTTTCTTAAGCACTTCTGATGTGATTGGGATGGTAGAGTTCACCTAAAAGCCAAGATATCAGTATAAATGCATTCAAGTGCATCTTAAGCCAAGCTCAAGTGTTAAGAATTAACTTGTGATCTCGACAAGCAAACGCAGAAGTATACTCACAGGGTTTGCAATGACACAGATCATGGCCTGAGGGCAGTGACGGGCACAGGCATCGGCAAGTGTAGCCACGATGGTGGCATTGGTGTTAAACAGATCATCACGGGTCATTCCTGTAAAATCCCGAAACAACATGTGTAGAAGCCTAGCATCCACATACAAAAATTCTGATTAAAGTGATAAACAATGAAAGTTGGCCAACCAGGTTTCCTTGGGACACCAGCAGGGATGACGACTACTTCACAGCCTGTCAGTGCATCAGCTAGCTCTTCTGCTCCCTTGTACCCTGCAAAACACGAGAATGTACACGCACTGATTCGATCAGAAAATAAAACCACAACTGAGAACACCAAAGATCTAATTATTTACAATACAACTTGTGCCCTGGTGAACCAAAGTGCATGATAGAAAATACATATACAATATAAATACCAGCTTTACTTACCATGAACATTTTGTAAAGAGCATCTGAATTGATTACATAACTGGTAGAGCTATTGCAACACTTTTTTCAGAATTAGATCACATTTCATTGCAAAATACACCGTTGTTTGCACGACAAAGCAAGAAGGGCCAACAAGATGACGTGGGTGTCATCAGCAGAAGATGGCCATTATAGATTCTAGGTTTTTAAAAATATATCAGAAAAAGTGTTCATTGTTGAATCGATTAGAAATCCCCCATCATTTATTAATGCAAATAGGAATCAATAAGTTGCTAGACATTAATTGACCAATTTCAAGTGATGCCCATTATTAAAGTCTTCCAATGCACACAAATGAAAAAATAGTGTTTAACTGTAAATAATTATTGGCTGAGGCAGTTGAGCGATGACAAATGGCCAGAGCAGAGGAGGCTGAACTTAGACTTTGGATTTCAAACATTTCAGTAATAGTTTTTTTTTTTTTACTAACTCTTCGGTTATGTCAATTATGAGCTTCAAACGGTCTCTACAAAAATCACTGTCTGTACTCATTAAGTTACCATTTTATACAATACGGTTCGATTTCGCAATCAAACATAATAGTAACTTTAGAAATCATTCAAATGACTTCAATAAAGTTTGAGATATCTGTTTTGTTTTTCAGCCACATTGACCAAAATAAAGAACACAGCATCAAAGCTGCTTAATGCTCCATGGGATTCTATTGGCTTAAAGTGGAAAATCATCTTCTTTTACAAATATATTTTACAAAAATCTTTTACATTTTAAATATAAATGTTTTTTGGTAAATGAACAAGAGATAATGAAAAAGGTCATAAAAACAAGACTATCGATTCAGAGAACAGACTGCATTTAAAACACAAATGAAATGTATACAACCATTTGACCTTAGGAAGCTTGAGGAGATGAAATCCTCAAGAATGAAATGTACCTTTGACATTGGCTCGGGTTTCGATGTGACTTAGGTCAGCAGCCACGCCAGGAGTATGTGCGATATCGTAGAGTGACAGCTCGCTCACTAAAGGGCTGTTCTTCAGCAGGAGGGACAGTGGCTGCCCAATGCCACCCGAGGCTCCCAGGACAGCTACTTTAGCATTGTTCTGTAAGGGAAAGAAAAAAAGAGAAAGCAATAATTCACCTTATGTGCACTGCCGATACGCCCAACATGTGTCAGCATTCTGCCCTTTGACTTTTTTGGCTGTTCAATTTACTGCTTTGTATTGTAATCTTTATTAGAGTAACTCGATAAGAGTGACAAACTATTTCTGGTTTGAAAAAAAAAAAAACTTAAAACTTGATCCAACTTTAATTTTTTTTAAGCCAATGTTGAGTAAACATCAAAACTCAGAAATGAGGCCAATATAAGCTTTAAAAAAAAGACTAGATTAACAGCTCTTTAAACTCTTTTGACAGCACAAAGAACCTCTGGAAGAGTTTTGAATGTGTTTTGTGCAGGCTCGTGTAAAACACACAAATTAGAACCAGAAAAACCACTGGAAATTTTCTACTGCATAAATCTGAAAAACGATTACATACAAAGCTACTAAATTCATGAAAGACAATCGTATGCCACTGGTCATACAGGACAGTTGTCATAATAATTATAAAAGTTATTCTGAATACCATTTAATTGCACTGCCATTTTTACTTTACACATTTAAACTATTTGAATCCTTTATAATCATTCTCCATCATGTATTAACATTCACTCCCCTAACTCTGGGAGGAAACCTTTTAACCATGTATTAATCAAAACCAAAGCCCGTTGCTACTACTAGTGACCTTGTTATTTTTTTTAGTTAACAATTTACCATTTTCAACAGATTTAAGGCAGTATTGAAAGTATTTACTCCAGATCATCAGATTACAGCAACTTAAGTTACTAGTGACCTTTCAAAGCTAAAGAGTCATAATGAAACCTCACATAGCCAAGATGATAAACTTGCTGGCAAGGTCGTCTAGCAAATGTCTACTAGTCTAAGAAAAAGTAAGTTAACGACAGGTTTCACAATATCAATGAACATCACTAGCACATATTTTATCAAACACCCGAAATGAAGAGGTGTTGCACAAATGTCACTTACGGTAAGTTAACATCTGAAAGAAAAGTCACTGAGATGCTTGATCAACTATGTTTAAACGGTTTATTATAAAAGGCTGGGCCTTTAATGACAATGAATCGTCAACTGAAAGCTGTTGGTTATGAATAATTTTGCCATGTTAGTGTCGATACGTAGCACATCATGGAGGCTACTGTGCGCAATCACACGTTAACAAACGTCTTTGTTTTTACCTGAGAGGAGGTGGACAGGCTTCGGAGAAGAGTTGCGGAGGGTCTAGCGATGCGTGAGAACATACTGGCTTATTATTTGTAAGTGCTTTGGGGTTTTAAATTATTATTTGTAATAAAACCCCTCCTGACTGTGACTCCAACGTCCTCTAGAACGACAACCGGTTGAGAGCAAGAGTGTGGCGCAGCCAAGCTTTGTTAATGGTGTGCAATCTTCTCCTTCTCTGATTGGTTGACAAGTGTATGACTAGTGTGGTGTGATTGAATACAAATGTTGTCAGTTACAAGACACAGGGCGGGATTAACCCCCCGCTAAAATTTCAGTGGGCGTTCACTCAGTGGCATTCATTTGGTTGGTTAGGATGAAACGTCATATTATAATTTCTACAAAACCTGTCAAGTTAAATAAACTTCTTCAGTGTTAAATTATACACTAAAAAAAAAATAAAAAAAATATTTAATGTTGTTTTTAAAAGTTTACCCCGGGGAGTATAAAACCCTACGTTTAATTTTACCGTACATACTGAAGAATAAAATGTCTTCAAATGAGACTTGGGCGCTCATTTTTTGTCCAATCATAGCTTAAATGTATGATAAATACTTAATTGATAAAAACATAAGTTTTAATCTTGGCTGCATACTCTCAATTTAAAATCAAAGAAAATTGTGAAATATCCAGGAATTGTAGAATTCACATGTTTCCAGTAAATATATGCTGCAACTAAAAGCTGCAACGTTTTTTTTTCTACTTTCCGAACTGACCAATCGCCGACCGCGCTTTGTGACAGCTGACCAACCAGAAAAGCGTTTGTGTTCCGCTGCCAGCTTTATATGTTTCCGGGGCTGCTTCTGGAATGTAAACTATTCAACATGGAGACAGTTGATAAGCTAGAGGCCATGGTAAGTGTTTTTCCTCGTCTTAAAGTTTACATCACATTTATGTATTTGTCGAAACCCGTCACGTACACACGCACATTAATACAGCGTGTAAATGAGCGTCGGTATTGTTATTCGTAGTGCAGAAGAAACGCTGAAGTTACATTTGTGGATGGGTCTACTTTCCTCAGGTTGGAGGGGAGGGAGAAAATTGCGAAAAACGAATAGCCTTATAGCTGGCTAATGACAATAATAAAGCAGTCTGTTGAAAGCAGTCATACTTCATCTTGATGCACATCTGTGTTACATTTATTTTACTAGGTAATCCGCCCTATCCGCTCATAAATGATTTTGAAGCTGTGTGAAGCCTGATCATCGATGATGCGAGGCCTCTGCGCGTAACAGCGAGATCGATTTAACGCTGCAGTATATTTATATCTCTTACACGGAGTATATGTTTGTTTTGTTTGTGAGTGGAAGTGTTAAATAGTAGCATGATATGTCGGTATTGCCACAATTGTTAACAATATGTTGTTCATAAAGATCATTTTTCTTGGCATGAAAATTATACTAAAGTGTTCATTGGAATGTTTGCATTTATTTTTACTTCAGTGACACAATAAGAAAACGTATTAATGCAATGAATTCATTAATTTGCAATATTTGGAAGGTTTTCACTTGGGGGCGCAGTTTCGCCATTCGCTGAAAGGCACATAACAGGGATTTTATTGAAATGAAAAGAAGTATTACATTTAAATATTCATAAATTAGTGAATATAAAGTAATTGCTTGCCATGGTAATAAGTCGTAATGATACTTATATCTTATAATGTGTATGTTCAAAGGTGCCTTATCATGTAAACTTGACTTCAGACATTGTTGTGTGTGTTTTGTATTGTTTCCTCATTAAAACAAGGCTCGAGTCCTATTCAGATGGGTTCATGGATGTTTGTGTAACTTTATTTTCTTTTTCTTTGAGCTCAAAAACGGTTGATGGCTGTAGCCACGCTTATTAGTCGTAACATCACTTTCTAACCAGTCAGACGAACTGCTAATGCAGCTCATCTTAATGAAGAACATACACGCTGACTGACCCGAAGTGAACCATAGCAGAACCACGTCATATAAACAATGAAAGGAAAGCTTGTTTATGGATGTTTAGGGTAAAAAGTGTTTTTTTTTGCGTACCAAAAGTTGTGTAGATTTTCTTTGTGCCATGGCTTGTTTTGCAGAGCACAATAATTTGAGGTGTTTAAAAGACATTGTTTATGATGAATACTGACTTTTCAAGGTTTTTGAGGGTACCGTTATAGTCTAGAAGGGTAAATAAAATATTTGTTGTAAATTATTTTAAAAGGCATGATTTATTAGAAAACTATTGAATTATTTAAAAGTGTCTGCTAAATGCTTTAATCTAATGATATGGCACCTTTTAAAAAGAAAAAATAATACTCTAAAATTGCCAATCAATAACCAATTAGTAATTACTTCTAACAAAGTAGACCTTTCCCAAACACTCAAATCAACAACTATTTAGCTTGTGTTGAGTTCTGTTTTGTTCACTGATTTGGCAACTGTTTTCTTTCCAGGCTGTTATTTAGCTGATCTTTCAGCATGCTGCAGGAGCACCCCAGATGTTTACTGTCTGTCCAGTGCCCCTTTTCTATTGAACTACTGATAACCTGGTTATTATAGCAGTGCAATGTTAAAAGGGCATTGGCCAGGGCTTTTGTCTCTGAGGTAGGGACGACCGAATGCTCAGTCGCTTCGTGTGCTGTTAACAGGTGCTCTGACTTCATTGCACTACTGTGTTGGACAGCTAGCAGTGCAATAGTATTGTCAAAGCATCTGGGAGCAGCTGTGCCCTCTTGATGAAAATTGGCAGTGTTGTTTGTGTTTGGTGTTGCACTCCTAATTCTTGGGACCCTATCAGTATTGCCTCTGCTGTCCACTATGTTCAGAGTAGTGCAATATTGCTAATAGGGTTTCAGGTTTTAGGTTCTACCATCCATAATATATGTGCAGGACTCCTCAGTCAAATCTTATGAAACAAGCTTACATTTTGTGAAGGGATGATGAGTCATATTTCTAACCTTAAAATCAGACTTTGAATCACTTTACTGTATTACAGAGCAATTTCCAGAACAACGTTGTTTATAACTCTGTCCTTGTAGTTCCAGAAAGCAGAGGCTGATATTGATTATGTAGAAAAACGGCTGAAATATGACTTCATGTCAAATGCACGAGATGCTGGCACTTTGGAGGTAAGGTCACATATATTTATTTTTAGATCCCAAAAGGCAACCTTTACAGTTAATACATGTGTAAAATTGGGTGTCAGAGAGCTCAAGTACCTATCAGTATCAAAACGGATTTTTCCGATCACATTTGTTGCTTCCAATTCAATCCCGATTATTTTAATTTGATTATCTGCTTATCCAGATATTTCTCGATCCAATCTCTTTTTTTGCTTCTGACATAATTTAGATCAGTTTTCCTGATTGTATACAGAACTATTAGTCAGTCAAGTTGTCCCAGTTTTTTTATCATCCATTTATGGAAATGGACAAACATATATTTATTTATGACAAAAAAATTTAATCAAAACAAACTTAATAGCACTGGTGCAGCACTTAATACCACTCGACTGTCTTCGTAGAATAGCAACACCATTGTGATATGACGAATTGTTTCTTTAGTTGTTTGTTTTTATATTATTATTAACATAAAAAACATATTGTACCCATATTTAAAATAATTGGTGTCCTCAGTAAGGTTGGCCATTTTTTCCTTATCAGTTGATATAGATGATTATCATTATAGTATCGCATTTTCATTTCTGTTATAAAAAAAGCGAGCTTGATCTGGAGTGAAAGTTGCATCAATCTAATCTTTAACCAAGGTTTTCAACAATTTTTTTTTTTTCATTTTCAAAACAAGACGAACATTTTCTAAATTTCAATCCTTTAATGTAATGTTATTGCATGATTAAAAATAATTACAAAGATATCGTTTAAAAAGGTATCAATAACCTGTAAAAGTATCACAAATATCTCTCACAAAGATATGAAAGAACTCTATCTGAACTCCAAAGAATGGGCTTTTGTGATAAACTTTGAAAAAAATTATTTTTAGAATTGGAACTAAATTGACTTGAACTAAACCTCTTTTATAAGACCTATAAAATCACCGCCAGAGCGGTAGATAAACAGAGAGGTGTTGTATTTGTCATGACTCTGATATGGCTACATAAAGCGACTCATGGCTGCAAATCAAGGGACTTACCTTTTAATTGGAAGCAAATGTGTGTTGTGGAACTCAGGGAAACCCAGTTCAGCTCCTGGAGAACCTCTCATGGATTAAAGCGCGACACGCAGCCTTGTGCGCTCAAGTGGAGGAGATCTCGGCGGAGCAGAAACGTTCCATGGATTCCATCCGAGCTCATCTGGACACCACCGTGCAGCTGGTTCAACAGCTCCAGAGCACAGCAGACGTGGAGGTAGACTTTCTCTCCCACAAAAATGACTTTCAATCACAAAAGGTTGTTGTTCTTATAAGCGAGTTTTTTGAGAATCACTGATATGCTTAAGGCAATTATATGTTGAAGGTTCCACCTCTGACTGAAGCGGAACAAGAAGCAAGAGAGACTCTCTGCTCAGCTGTTGCTGCTCTAAATGTGAGGTTAGACATTTCTTTCATTCAAAAACACAGTAGATACTTGATGTAAATTTATCTTAAATGTAACTTGTTTCTTCGGCATCACATAACCCCTTACAAATTATTCTCTTGTGTTGATATGAAGATCTTATGAACGAATAGTTAATGTTGGGGTCTTTAGGTCACGTCTCCACAAGAGCCTCAACCTCAAGCACAGAGTCAAAGTAAGCCCTGAACCAAATGACCGATGAAGCAGCCTCGACCGGATTGAAAACTTTCTGGGTTTTATGACGAAGCATCTCAACAACTATTTTAATTTCTCATGTAGAAAAAAGCACTCTTGAAGACGTAAGCGAGGGGACATTTGAGACCGTCCCGAGAAGTGTACGCGGTAACTTGACGCTGAATGACCTCAACGTACTCTATAAGCAGCTGCTCGACTACTTCTCAGATAAGACTAGGTTTGTTTGTTTCGCTGGGTTTTCACGAATGTATTTAGGGATGCACCGATCTACCGGTCATAGATTGTTATCGGATGAAATTTTTTCAACAGTCCGGTTGAAGTTTATTTGCCTGCGATTTTCTAGTCTGAGATAAATGTTGGGATAAATTTAAAATGGTCTGGGTCATGACAAATGGAGCTTTAAAAAGAAATGGACTAACTTGTAAAAGTCAAAATCTTCTTCTTTTATATAGTTTTGTAAAACTTATCAAGAAGTAATTGTTACTTCCGATGATGGAAAGTGCTTTAAGAAAACTTACTTTATTTTACTAAATCGCTGAAAACAGATGGGGATCATCACAAGATTGTTTTAAATATTGGATTATTTACTTGTTTGCAATGTACAATTGACATTTTAATCTGTAATTTCAAATTTTAGGCCACTTTTAAAGCCAACGCAATGTAGTTAAAACACCTAAACGCTAGGGCTATTTTGGAAAATAATTGATTTGTGATTATTATGAACTAATTTTGTGATGGCGTTTTACAGCGCTATTAATTTTTCTAAAGCTTTTTCTGTTCTATATTCTATATTCTAAAGCATACAAACAATAAAATCCTAGGATGCAAAAATTAACATATTATGAATGAAATGAGAACATGGTACCGATATAAACAAAACTATTAAAATAAAAGCAAGTAAAAGGTGCTGTGGTAAACTTTTTAAATAACTGATTCATGTCGTCAGACAGACTTCATCAACAGTAAAACTCTTCTGTCTGTTAAACTCACACGACTGTGTTTGATCACATGATGATGTAATTACGGTTTCTGCGATTTGATAATAGCGTTTATTAATATAGCGATTTAATTTAGCAGATGCGATTAATTGTTCAACTCTACTAAACACACTTGTAATGTACGTTTAGGTGAAGTTTGTACTATCTTGGTTGTGTGTAGTTCAGATAGTGTTGATGGTTATAGTTAAGATGCTTCTCTTTAACCACATGGTGCGCCCACCCTCAAAACTCACAGATTTCTGCTGAACATCTGGCTTCCTGCGCCATTTTGCTCCTCGCTATCTTCATGCATTCAATACTTATTCCCTGTGTCACATCACTTTTATTTGCTATGGCTCAACTTGTATACTTAAAAGTTTTGATTTCTTTCTATGATTTCAATTTACGTCAGTACCCCTCTTACAAATCCCCTTTCTGATAAAAATGCTGTATAGATTGGTGCGTTTCCTTGCCTTTGCACAAATCTAACAACATTGGTAGCACAGCGCTCCATGTGTAAGCACCTGTTTTAAACAGCCACAAATATTGAATGGCTTATTTAAAGTTAAAACGTCTTCGTTCATGCATTCTTTAAAAAAATCTTAATCCACTTTGGTCGTAAAAGAAATGTAATCGTTCATAAAATAAAAAAATCAAAGATGGGTGTATCGTTAATCGGGTGTTCAAACATGTGATGTTCTCACAGTGATGTAGCTTAACCAATCAAACATGTTCATTTCTAAACAGCTTCATTATTTTCTCTAGAGGGGCCATTGGCGCTCAGAGGATGAAGAAGCTGAATATGAAAGTCAGTGATTCTGCGTTGAAGACCTTGCAGCACCTTAAAATCATTGAGCTGGACAAGAAAGGACTCGTATCGTTGCTGCGTAAAGATTGAAAGAAGAGGAGAAACCGCTTTCTTTTGGATGCAAAGGAGTTCAGTCAAGATAGCGGAGCAGTGTGGACTACACCTTAGTTTGGGTTTTGCATGCTTAACTGTTTTATTTAAATTACAAGAGTAATCATGTGTTTCATGAATAAACTGTACTGCTACAGAGTTTATATTTTAATATTATAAACTAATATACATTTTATATTAGAAAACCACGTTCTGTGTAACTGTATTTTAAGGTTCATTAGATTAGATTGAGTTTACTGTGAAATGTTCACAAATGTGCTATTTAATTTCTGAACATTTAACAGATCACTAAACCATCAATCAAACCATCAAAGCCGACTTTAACAAACAAATTGAGAACTTGTTTTTTAACCCAAAGCACGAACTTGAACAGAACAAATAGCATTTTATATCGATCAACCCTTGAACATAACTGTGAGTTATATTTTAAAACCAGATTCAGATGGTAGAAACATTGGGAATATCAACATTCTCTGCTCCTCTTGGCATCTTGACCCTTAAACCAAATATTAGTAAAGTTGAGTTTAGGCCGCATATTTTTATAATTCATTATGGCTAAATGGTAATGTTAGCAATCTCATGAAGCTTTTTTGTAACTGTTCATCAGATTGTCCTCAATTGCATCCTAAGCCTTCTCTCCGAGCCTGTTGTCACCTATAATTGCAACAATACGTTTTTTATTGACGCTTGAATAGTCTTCTTTGGCCCCTTCTGTTTTTAATTCAGACTCAGGAACCCTAGAGCAAGAGAAGAATATTAGATTGAATTTGAAGGAGTTTTCCAAGCAGGGCTGTCATGTTTATTGAGAGAATTTGGGAGATTTTGGGTCTCAGTTATAATAGTCTCAGCCAGGGGTGATTCTTGGGACTGAGAACATTGGGGGCTGAGCCCAGACCCTCATATGGAAGTCTCTATCATAGAGGATTCCACCCTTCTTTAGCCTCGTGGCGTCTTTTAGTCTTGTAGT
>UELW01000258.1:0-13359 GCA_900490495.1 Danionella dracula | reverse complement strand
AGGTGGTTTGAACAGATCTGAAGTGAATAGAAACCGTTCTGAACCAGAACGGGTTCAAGCGGAAACCGGTTTTAACCAGGAATGGTTCAGACCTAAACTGGTCTGAACAGTAACTGTTGTGTGTTGAAACTACTCTGAGAAGAAACTGGTCTAAACTTGAACTGGTTTGAAATCTGGTTTTAACAAAAAAGTGTCAATGAAAACTGGTTAGAACAGAAAGTAGTCTGAAAAGGTATTACATAAACCTGATTTAAAAAGGAAAGGTTCTTAACCAGAATTGGTTTAAACAGAAACTGGTTTTATCAAGGAATGGTTCAGACCTAAACTGGTCTGAACAGCAACTGTTGTGAATTGGAACTACTCTGAGAAGAAACTGGTCTAAACTTGAACTGGTTTGAACAAAAACGGGCCGAAATCTGGTTTTAAAAAAAGTGTCAATGAAAACTGGTTAGAACAGAAAGTAGTCTTAAAACCGGATTTAAAAAAGAACTGGTCTGAAACAGAAACTGTTTTTCACCGGAACCTGTTCATACGGAAACCGGTATGGAATTGGTTTGAACAGAAACTGGTTTGAACAGGTGTGGACAAAAACTGGTCTGAAAGAAAACACGTGTCAGAACAGAAACAGTGTCTGAACCTGGTTTGAACAGGATCTGTTTTAAAAGGAAACTTTTCGGAACCAGAATCGGTTCAAGCAGAAACTGGTTTAAACAGGAACATTTCAGACAGAAACTGGTTTGAACAGGTGCAGACTAAAACTGATCTGAACCAAAACTCATTTGCACAGAAACTGGTTTAAACAGGTGTTAATGAAAACCAGTTCTGAACAGAAACGGTTTTGTGTTGGAACTACTCTGAAAAGACACTGGTCTAAACTGGAACAAGTCTAAACAGAAACTGGTCTGAACACTTGTGACTGTCATCTGCTCTTAACTGGAACTGGTTCAAACAGAAACTGGTTTTAACCAAATAAAGTTCAGATAGAAACTGGTCCAAACATGTGTTTGAGCAAAAACTGGTCTGAACTGGAATTGGTTTTAACCAGGAATAGTTCAGACAGAAACTGGTCCAAACAGGTAGTTTGAGCAGAAACTGGACTGAACTGGTGTGAATGAAAATTGGTCTGAACTGGAATTGGTTTTAACCAGGAATAGTTCAGACAGAAACTGGTCCAAACAGGTAGTTTGAGCAGAAACTGGACTGAACTGGTGTGAATGAAAATTGGTCTGAACTGGAACTGGTTTTAACCAGGAATAGTTCAGACAGAAACTGGTCCAAACAGGTAGTTTGAGCAGAAACTGGACTGAACTGGTGCAGACAAAAACTGATCTGAACCAAAACTAATTTGCACAGACGTTGGTCTGAACAGGTGTTAATGAAAACCAGTTTGAACAGTAACTGGTCTTAGTGGAAACTAGTCTGAGCAGACCTTGTCAACCAGAATCGGTTCTAACAGAAACTGGTTTAAACTAGGAACAGTTCAGACAGAACCTAATTTGAGCAGAAACTGGTCTGAAAAGGTGTATCTGGACTAAAAGCACATTTTCACAGAAGTCTGAACAGGAGTTAATGAAACCTGTTCTGAACAGTAACTGTTGCGAGCGGAAACTGGTCTAAACCGGAACTGAACCAAACGAGAACTGGTCTTATCGTAATCTGGTCTGAACCAAAACTTGTGTCTTAATCTAGAAAACCTGGTTTGAACAGAAACTGGTCTGAACACTTGTGACTGTCATCTGCTCTTAGCTGGAACCGGTTCAAACAGAAACTAGTCTCAGCAGGTGTGAATGGAAATGGACTTATCAGGAACTGGTCTAAACTGAATCTGGTTTGAACAGAAACGTGTCTGAAAAGGTGTGATATAAACCTGGTTTTAATAGAATCTGGTCTGAACAGAAATTAGTCTGAATTAATGTTATATAAACCTGTCTTAAACCCGGACTGGTGTGAAAAGTAACTCCTCTGAGCAGGTGTGGCTGAAAATGGGTCTGAACAGAATCTGACGTGAACAGAAAACCAGTCTGAAGATAAACTGGTGTGAATATAAACCAGTTACAATGAAGAATGGTCTGAGCACAAACTTATTCCTAATCTTTTCAGTGCCATTATGATTAGTTCAGAATCAAATAGTGTTTATTTTAATCTATCGTTCGTATTCCTGAACTTGATTCAGAGTTAATGACTTGAAAACATGATTCATTAAACTTGATTCAGAGTCAAAGACTTGGAAATCTGATTCATTAAACTTGATTCAGAGTCAACGACTTGAAAACCTGATTCAGGAAACGATTAAGAGTCAACAATTTGAAAACATGATTCATTAAACTTGATTCATAGTTAACGACATAAAAACCTGATTAAGGAAACTTGATTAAGAGTCAACAATTTGGAAACATGATTCATTAAACTTGATTCAGAGTCAAATACCTGGAAACATGATTCATTAAACTTGATTCAGAGTCAAAGACTTAAAAACCTGATTCATTAAACTTGATTCAGAGTCAACGACTTGAAAACCTGATTCAGTAAACTTGATTCAGAGTTAATGACTTGAAAACCTGATTCAGGAAACTTGATTAAGAGTCAACAATTTGGAAACATGATTCATTAAACTTGATTCAGAGTCAAAGACCTGGAAACATGATTCATTAAACTTGATTCAGAGTCAAAGACTTAAAAACCTGATTCATTAAACTTGATTCAGAGTCAACGACTTGAAAACCTGATTCATTAAACTTGATTCAGAGTCAACGACTTGAAAACCTGATTCAGTAAACTTGATTCAGAGTCAAAAACTTGTAAACATGATTCATTAAACTTGATTCAGAGTTAATGACTTGAAAACCTGATTCAGGAAACTTGATTCAGAGTCAAAGACTTGGAAAGATGATTCATTAAACTTGATTCAGAGTCAAAGACTTGAAAACCTGATTCAGGAAACTTGATTCAGAGTCAAAGACTTGGAAAGATGATTAATTAAACTTGATTCAGAGTCAAAGACTTGGAAACCTGATTCAGGAAACTTGATTAAGAGTCAACAATTTGGAAACATGATTCATTAAACTTGATTCAGAGTTAATGACTTGAAAACCTGATTCATTAAACTTGATTCAGAGTCAAAGACTTGGAAACCTGATTCATTAAACTTGATTCAGACTCAATGATTTAAAACATGATTAATTAAACTTGTTTCAGAGTCAAAACCTTGGAAACATGACTCATTAAACTGGATTCAGAGTTAATGACTTGAAAACCTGATTCAGTAAACTTGATTCAGAAACAAGGATTTGGAGCCATGCTTAAGAACATTTCATTAAATCAGTGCTTGAAAATTGATTCAGTGAATCAAAGAATGCTTGATTATTTGAGCTACAGCATTAACACGTTGTTGTTACACACGCTGACTCGAATCAGAAACTGAACCTCTGAGTTGATTCTGAATTAGGGAGTCATTTGGGTTAATGACTTTCAGCACAACTGATTCATTTAAATCAACTCATCAGAGACTCGATCAACAGAAAAATTCAGTTCGTTCAGATGAATCAGTTAAACCCCGAACCAGCATTTATGATGTTATTCAGCATCCGGAGGTTTCCAGTTTTCCACCGAACCATTCGAGGGCTGTGTGTGTGGAACGAGCGCGTGAGTGTCAGAGCATGCTCTCTGTTGTGTACCAGCTATCATCTGAACTCTACATTTCTCTCTTTCCTTCTCTCAAATGATGAATAAATGATGTTGTATACGCATTCATCCTTGTTCTCTGCTTATATGCTTTCCAGACATTCAGTTCACAAGATTTAGCATTTTGGGGAGAAGAATTTTACTCCAAAGCTTGATTGAAGCTACCGGTGATTTCCTGAAACAGGGTTGGGACAAAAAAAGTTGATCCAGGTGCTGACTTGGAGGTAAAAATAATTCGCTGTTTTTTAACCGGACCATTCCACCAAACGGGTACCATTGCTGTCCCTGGGACTTTATATGTATACATTTGCATGAAAATGTATACTTAAAAACATCATATTACTGAGCAAAGTGTTCTACACACGGTTCTAATTGCAAATTAAAGCTATAACATGTAAAAAATTTATAAAATATAGATAAAACACTGAAAAATAACATTATTGCTTGTCCTCAGTCTCTGACGATACAATTCAACATAAAATATAATATTTAAAATCTTTCAAAACTAAACTTTTTTTCCACTGAAGTCTAAATACAAGCAGTTCCCCGAGCGGCCGCTAGGGGCGGACTCCAGGAGTGAGCAGGTTCTCATTCACTTCGATGTTAAAAATTACCAATTTGGAGCTGAATAAAACACGTCTCCATCAGGTTTGTTGATTCGGAACGCTGGTTTCGATCTTCATTAGCACTCTGAGGTTGAGTGAATTATTGTTACATTTGTTTGTTTAAAAAACATAAAAATTAAACTGGTGACTGGTGGGGTGTGTTTGGTGGATGAGAGTGACTGGTGGAGTGTGTTTGGTGGATGAGTGTGACTGGTGGGGTGTGTTTGGTGGATGAGGTGGACTGGTGGAGTGTGTTTGGTGGTATGAGTGTGACTGGTGGGGTGTGTTGGTGGATGAGAGTGGACTGGTGGAGTGTGTTTGGTGGATGAGAGTGACTGGTGGAGTGTGTTGGTGGATGAGTGTGACCTGGTGGGGTGGTTTGGTGGATGAGAGTGACTAGGTGGAGTGTTGTGTGGTGGATGAGAGTGACTGGTGAGGTGTTTGGTGGATGAGAGTGACTGGTGAGAGTGGTTTGGATGAGAGTACTGGTGGAGTGTGTTTGTGATGAGAGTGACTGGTGGAGTGTGTTTGGTGGATGAGGTGACTGGTGGAGTGTTGTTTGGTGGATGAGAGTGGTGTTGTGTTTGGTGTAGAGTGACTGGTGGGTGTGTTTGTTGGTGGTGTGTCTGGTGGGTGTGTTTTGGTGGATGAGGTGACTGGTGGAGTGTGTTTGGTGGTGAATGACTGGAGTTTGTTTGGTGTGATGACTGGTGGAGGTGTGTTGGTGGATGAGAGTGACTGGTGGAGTTGTTTGGATGGTGTGATGGTGGATGTGTTTGATGGATGAGTGTACTGGTGGGGTGTGTTTGGTGATAGAGTGACCGGTGGAGTGTGTTTGTGGATGAGAGTGACTGGTGGGGTGTGTTTGGTGGATGAGAGTGACTGGTGGAGTGTGTTTGGTGATGGGTGATGGTGGAGTTGTTGGTGGATGAGAGTGACTGGTGGAGTGTGTTTGGTGGATGAGAGGACTGGTGGGTGTGTGGTGAGAGTGAGTGGTGATGTGGTGGTGGGCAGGAGGTCGTAGGCTCAGAATGGCAGCCACGTTCTGTCAGACTGCTCCAGAGCAGCTGAGGGATACTGCGGTAGCTTATCACCAGCAGAGAGTGAATGTGGAGTGAATGAATAACGCTCTGATAATTGTAAAGTGTTTATATTATTATTATTATTAAAGAAGCAAAAAAAGTGACTGAAGCTTCAGTGCATTCTATGTGGTTTTCCTACGCACCTCCTGAAACCGCGTCTGATTGGTCAGAAGCCCACGATCCAAGCGTTGCGTTTGTCTGAAGCCATGAATGAAGATAAAGCATCATTTCCCCGTAGAAATGCTTTTTTTGCTTTTATTTAGATGGACGCTATATTTAGATAATAAAATATATTTACATCTATCGACGTGTCACTGATTTATGTGCTTATTAAATTGAAAATCAACACCTGATGATGAGTTCTATTTGGTTTATAAAGTTATGCTTTTTTCTCTGAAGCTGAAGAAATTATATATTTAATATAATATAAGTATGATTTTTTTCTGCAGTTCTTGATATTTATAGTGAGAGATCTTGTTTGATTAATTTGTTCATAATTCACAACAAAATCATCTATTCACAAAAGGTAGTTAAATTTTCATGGAGACATGAAAAACCTGGTGTTGACACTAAAAAACATCACACACCACTAAAACAAACCTATCATTTTTATTTTCACATGCACACAACATTGTGGATGGAGATTCTTCGGACCACTTTGGTGTCTCCATTGACACCAGTTCTGACCCAATTCAATAAGACTGATTCTCTTCAAACCAGTTTGACCCAGAACCATTTTTTTCCCAACCAGAGCTCATTCACGCAGGTCTCTGATCAAATCAGTTTCTTTCAAGACAGACCGGTCTTCGTTCAGGTTTCCATTCAGACCAGTTCAGAGTGGTTTTGGGATCACGCTATGCTTACGCCAGATTCTGATCAGAACAGTTCCCGCTCAGACCGGTCTCCTGCGAGTTCGTTTTGGTTTGCGTTCAGAGAAGAGCGGATTCGAGAGCCTGACGAGGAGAAAATGGGTACGCGGTTCCTCCGCGAGAGTCTGTAGGGAGCGCGGTCCCTCGCTAGTGCCCCTGGTGGCTGGTCAGCATCTCTGCAGCGTTCCGATGCTTCTCCAAGGCTTTGCTGGTGAAGGAGTCCTGGGGAAGGTCGGATTTACGCCTGACCAGCGGCCGCTCCTTCCTCTGCTCCCTGGACACCTGCGGAGGAGCCCACACGAGGATCAGGGAGTAAACCGACTCTGGAGTTCCTCTGTTCTCCGTGTTCTTAAACTGAGCAGGACGAGGGTGCGTCTTTTTAACACCTGAAAATCTTCTACAAACGGAGCATCGATCTCCATTTCTACTGGACTGATTAATCCAGACGCATCAACGTGTAAGACGTACTGGTGGAACAGAAACACAGACGCAGCGTGAGAGTGTGTGATGGAGACGCTGCTGGACGTGGTTGAAAAGAGACGAACGACAAAGTGATAGATTTAAAGGGTTTAAGAGAAGGGAGAGAGAGAGAGTCGAGGATGAGAGAGTGGGGGAGATTGGGGAGTGAGAGAGAACGAGAAGAGAGAGAGAGTGGAGGTAGAATAAGTAGAGAGAGTGTGGAGGAGAGAGGGGAGAAAGAGGAGGAAGAGAGAATAAGTAGAGAGAGAGAGAGAGAGTCTGGGGGAGAGAACAAGTGGAGAGACGGAGAGAGAGAATGGGGGAGAGAGAAGGGATAGTGGGGGAGAGAGAAAGAGTAGAGGGGGTGAGAGAGTGAGATAGATTGTGGGGGAGGAAGAGAGAACAAGTGGAGAGAGAAAGAACAAGTAGAGGGAGAGAGCAGTGTAGAGAGAGAACAAGTGGAGAGATGGAGAGAAAGGGGATAGTGGGGGAGAGAGAAAGAGTAGAGGGAGTGAGAGAGATTGTGGGGGAGAAAGAAGAGCAAGAGAGAACAAGTAGAGAGAGAGAGAGAGAGTAGTGAAGATAGTGTAGAGAGAGAGAAAGAGTAGAGGGAGTGAGAGAGAGATTGTGGGGGAGATTGGGGAGCGAGAGAGAAAGAGAATAGTGAGAGAGTGGAGGTAGAATAAGTAGAGAGAGAGAGAGAGTGGAGGAGAGAAAAAGTGGAGAGATGGAGAGAGAGAATGGGGGAGAGAGAAAGAGTAGAGGGAGTGAGAGAGAGAGTGTGGGGGAGAAAGAGGGAACAAGTAGAGAGAGAGAGAACAAGTAGAGAGAGAGTAGCGGAGAGAGAGAGAGAGGGAGAACAAGTGGAGAGACAGAGAGAGAGTGGGGGAGAGAGAAAGAGTAGAGGGAGTGAGAGAGAGAGTATGGGGAGAAAGAGGAGGAAGAGAGAACAAGTAGAGAGAGAGAACAAGTAGAGAGAGAGAGAACAAGTAGAGAGAGAGAGAGAGAGACATTTTTGGCTGTGGAACAATCCCCTGTCAATCACCTTTTGCAGGCTTCTGATTGGCTGATGATGGAGGTTAGGAGCGCCCTGAGCTTGCTTTAAAAGCTTGTTTAAGAGAGCGAACAGGGCGCGTGCGTGGGTGAGATATTAGTTCAAAACACTATAACAATGGCCCTCTGTAAAACAGAAATCACGTAGCAGCACGTTGAAACCCTGCTAAGTCCAGACTGGTGCATTATGGGAGTGACAGCTCACCTCTGGGTTCGTTTGAGCCAGATACTCGATCTTCATCCAGGCCTCCTCGCGCTCCTTCAGCTTCAGCTTCTCTCTGGAAGCAGCAGCAGGCGTGTTTCTCGGGTCAACGTTTTCTGTCGTATAACGAGCTAGAACGCTGAAGAACTCGCTCACCTGCTCTTCTCCGCTTTGAACTGCTGCGTGCAGTCGTCGAAGAGCTTCTGGTTCATCTCCATGAAGAGCTTCAGCGCGTTGTAGATCAAACCGTGGATCGTCCTTAGACCAAACACACACACACACACACACAATCTGACGCAGGCGAAGTGCCAATTAATCAGCTGAAAGAGCAATAAAAGGTTATTTACTAGCAATATTGTTTGTGTACACGTGGAGAGTTTTGCAAATCCATGTCTCAATCTGCAAATGTGTGTCTTGATTGGATTATTCTTTTTAATCTGTAAATATGAGTGAGTCTTGTAAGGTTGCACCGTTAAACACCCGTAACAGTATTCTTCTTAACAAGCTGGCAAAACTGGTTCCGCGTCGTTAAGCACGTGATTTTTGCTTCACTTTTTCCAACCCCGTATATTGATGCTTTAAACAATAGGTGGCGCCAGTGCCCCGGTGTGCAGCTGCAGTGCTCTGAAACATGAGCAGATCACGAGCAGCTATTCACAAGAACACGTCAAAGAGAGGGAGGGAGCAAACGGAGAGAAAGAGAGAAGAGGAGGGGGAGAGAGAGGGAGAGAGCGAATGGAGAGAAAGAGAGGAGGGGGAGAGAGAGGGAGAGAGCAAACGGAGAGAAAGAGAGAAGGAGGGGGAGAGAGAGGGAGAGAGCGAACGGAGAGAAAAAGAGAGAGGAGGGGGAGGAGAGAGGGAGAGAGCGAACGGAGAGAAGAGAGAGGGAGGAGGGGGGCGAGAGAGAGGGAGAGAGTGAACGGAGAGCAAGAGAGAGGGAGGAGGGGGAGAGAGAGAGAGGGAGAGAGTGAACGGAGAGAAAGAGAGAGGAGGGGGAGAGAGAGGGAGAGAGCGAACGAGAGAAAGAGAGAGGAGGAGGTGGAACGAGAGAGAAGGGAGTAGAGTGAACGAGAGAGAGAAGAGAGAGGAGGGGGAGAGAGAGAGAGGGAGAGATGAACAGAGAGAAAGAGAGAGGAGGAGGGGGAGAGGAGGGAGAGGAGAGAGCAAACGGAGAGAAAGAGAGAGGAGGGGGGAGGAGAGAGAGGGAGAGGAGGAGAAGGAGAGAAAGATGAGCAGGAAGGAGGGGGAGAGAGGAGGAGGAGGAGAGAGGTGAACGGAGAGAAAGAGAGAGGAGGGGGGGGAGAGAGAGAGAGGGAGAGAGTGAACGGAGAGAAAGAGAGAGGAGGGGGAGAGAGAGGGAGAGAGCGAACGGAGAGAAAGAGAGAGGAGGAGGGGGAGAGAGAGAGGGAGAGAGTGAACGGAGAGAAAGAGAGAGGAGGGGGAGAGAGAGGGAGAGAGTGAACAGAGAGAAAGAGAGAGGAGGAGGGGGAGAGAGAGAGAGAGAGAGAACAGGAGAGAAAGAGAGAGGAGGAGGGGGAGAGAGAGGGAGAGAGGTGAACGGGGAGAGAAAGAGAGAGGAGGGGCGGGGAGAGAGAGGGAGAGAGTGAACGGAGAGAAAGAGAGAGGAGGGGGGAGAGAGAGGGAGAGAGCGAATGGAGAGAAAGAGAGGAGGGGGAGAGAGCGAACGGAGAGAAAGAGAGAGGAGGGGGAGAGAGAGGGAGAGAGCGAACGGAGAGAAAGAGAGAGGAGGAGGGGGAGAGAGAGAGTGAACGGAGAGAAAGAGAGGAGGGGGAGAGAGAGAGGGAACGGAAAGAGAGAGGAGGGGGAGAGAGAGGGAGAGAGCGAATGGAGAGAAAGAGAGGAGGGGGAGAGAGCAAACAGAGAGAAAGAGAGAGGAGGAGAGAGAGGGAGAGAGCGAACGGAGAGAAAGAGAGAGGAGGAGGGGGAGAGAGAGGAGAGAGGAGAGAGTGAACTGAGAGAAAGAGAGGGGAGGAGGGGGAGAGAGAGAGAGGGAGAGAGTGAACGGAGAGAAAGAGAGAGTAGGGGGAGAAAAGAAAGGAGGAGGAGGGAGAGAGAGAGAGAGAGAGAGAGAAGGGGGAGATAGAAAGGAGGAGCAGGGATGGAGCTGTTAAACAGGACTCACTTGTTCCAGTGGCTCTTGGAGTTCCGGTAAAGCGCCGGGAACATGATGGGTAAAATCTTGGCAGCGTTGTCACTGATGAGGCTCATGATGTATTCGTTATTCCAGTAATAGAGCGCTCGCTCCGCCACCTGCACAGCAAACCACCACCCTAACTCTCCGCTCTGATGCAGGTGAATGTAGTCATTCCTAGGTTCTCCGGCGTTAAGCATCCGCATCCAAACACACACTCCTGCATCTCACCTGGAAGTGAGGGCTGGACACGCACTTGGCCAGCTGCCTGAAGAGCGGCTCCATGACTTTGACGAACTCGCTGGGCTCGATCACGTCCAGGATCTCCTCCAGCTCGTTCAGGAACATCACCTCCTTCGGGCTGTGTGTTTTCGGCCAGTACTTCAGCAGAGCCATCACCACCTGAGCACACGACAGCATCTTCAGATCCCTGAGAACTGAGGCTGCTGCAGATCCCTATTGACGTCCATGTTAAAACTGGCCAGTGTTACCACCAGTGAGTCCACACCGGACCTCCTCGGGTCTTACCGGTTCAGTGAGCGTGCTGTCCTTCTCCAGGAACTGAACCACACAGTACGCCAGCTGGAGAGGAACGCATGGACAAGCGTTAGCGTCAAACTACTTGTAAACCATGAGCGGGAGAGCTTAGCTGGTTCCTCACCTGAGGGTGATAGACGCTGAGAGACTTCACCTTGTGCAGCGGCAGGAGGACCTTCAGGAGGAAGATCTTGTGCTCCTCTTTCAGAGGTAATGCGAAACCGTTGATGATGCTGCAGAGCGAAGCAGTGGGGGATTATGGTTTCTGAGGATTTCCCAGCATGCTCAGCAAGTTTTTGCAACAAAGCCAATTTCAATCCATGCAACAGAATCTGAATTTGTGACAATCTGGCAACCAGACGCAAATATTTTCTCTGTCACTCTGTCTGGAGAACCAAAAACAATCTGGCAAAAACATCTCCATCATTACGCATTCACAGCCCTCCACTAGGAATGATATGGGCTTCAGAGCTAAAACAGATCTGGCAACCACATCTCAATTCTTATTACCATAAAGTTTGAGGAAATACGACACCTGCTTGTAAAGACAATCTGGCAACCAAACCTCAGATATTAACATTCTGGAGAACAACAAACCATACTGCAAAAACAATCTGGCAACCCCATCTTCATTCTGACCCATTCACAGCACTGCCTAAGCAAAAGATCTGGCAACCACACCTCAATCCTCATCCACACACTCTTTGAGGTAATATAAAACGTATTTGCAAAAAAGAAATCTGGCAACCAGACTTAGATATTTACCCTTTACTTTTTAGAAGAACAACAAACTCTAACGCATATAAAAAATAACTCTAGCAACCACATCTCCATCAAGATCCATTCACAGCACATGATGAACGATATGGACCTGAGAGCAATAAAACATCTGGCAACCACACCTCAATCCTCAGCAGCACACTATTTGGCGTATTAAAAAAGTCACTTGGTAAACAATCTGGCAACGAGACTTGGATAATGTCCCTTTCACTTTCTGGATGAACAACAAACTATCTGGCAACCACATCTCCATTCTGACCCATTCACAGCACTGTCTGAGGAATAATATGTGCCAAGATCTGGCAACCACACCTCAATCCTCATCCTCACACTGTTTGAGGTAATAAAAAAAAAGTCACTTGGAAAGACAATTTGGCAACCAGACGCTGATATTTCCCCTTTCACTTTCTGAAAAAAAAAAAAAAAAACTCTACTGCAAAAACAATCTGACAACCACATATCCATTCTTACCCATTCACAGCAATGTCTGATATGATGTGGACTTGAGAGCAATAAAAGATCTGGCAACCTCATCTCAATCCTCATCCACAGACTGGTTTAGGTTATACAAAACATACTTAGAAAGGCAATCTGGCAACCAGACTCAAAGAGGTCACTTCGAGCAGACATAAAAATACTGTTCTATTTCATAATTTTTCGTGGAAGGACATCTTGCTCCTAATTGGTGCATAATGCTCTGAAGCAGCAAGAACATTAGTTTGCAGCTAAGGGCCCCGTTGCAACCAGGGGCCCCCAAAAGCAGATGCAGATGCAAGAAAAACAACAATTTTTTAAAAACGATTAAAGCAGCTATTGCTGTTTTAATTAATTAAGTACATACTTTAATCAGTGTGTTAAAAGAGTGTAACACAGCACCTGCCCAGCACCTCCAGCAGCTCAGCGATCCCGTTGTGATGCTCGGTCTCGTAAATAAACCTTCACGGGAATACATCAGCGAATCAGATCAAATATGATTCATGGATGATTCGGCTAGATTGTGTTCTAGTAAACAAAAGTCACTTCGGACCTGTAGAAAATGTTGTTGATCTGTTTGCGGATGTACGCTCGGAGCCCGAGGAACTTGCCGTAGATCCGGTGCAGCGTGGTCTTCAGCAGATCTCTCTCTCTCGGATCTTCGCTGTCGAACAGGTCCAGGAGCTGAGGTTCAGAGCACTCCGTGAGTTTACAGAGAGGGCTCCAAAGAGTTGAGGTTGGAGAAAAGCGTTCACCTGCATGACAAACTTCTGGTCGATGTACTTCTTGGCGACGTTGGGCTGGAAGTCTGCCGCCTCCAGGAAGCGCAGGAAGAACTCGTACACCAGCTGCAACACACAAACATCTGGAGTTGAGCGTCGGGAGACACCGGGGGAGTGCTCCTGCAGCGTGGGGGCACCTGAAGATGAGGCCAGGCGGCTTCCAGCGTGGGTTCATCCTCCTCTGGGTCAAACTCTGCTCCCGTTGGGTTCGAGGAGGGGGGGAGGGTCCTGAACATGTTCACTGAAAACTACACACAGAGAGTGAGTGGGAGAGAGAGAGAGAGAGATCGGGGGAGATGTGAGAGAGGGAGATGTGAGAGAGGAAGGGAAGGAGGGAAAGAGGAGGGGATGAATAGAGAGAGAGAGAGAGAGAGTAAGAAAGGAGAGGAGGGGAGAGAGTTAGAGAAAGAGTGGGAGAGGAGGGTAGAAAGAAAAAGAGAGAGTGAGAGAGCAGGGGAGCGAGAGGGGGAGAAAGAGGAAGAGAAAGAGCAGGTGAGAGAGAGAGATAGGTGAGAGAGAGGGAGAAAGGGGTAAGGAGGAGGAAAGTGAGAAAGAAAAAGGGGTGGGGGAGGAAAGGGAGACCGAGAAAAAGAAAGAAGAGGAGGGGGAGAGAGAGAGAGAGAAGTGGGAGCGAGCGGGAAGGAGAGAGAGGAGGGGAAAACAGTGAGGGAGAGAAGGAAGAG